>JAZKJV010001435.1:0-268179 GCA_037367405.1 Ottelia alismoides | reverse complement strand
TATGCCTTGTAGCGATTAATGCTGTCATCTGCTTGATGCTTAGCTGTGAACACCCACTTGCATCCTACTACAGACACATCTGCAGGATCAATAACAATGCTCCATATGCCACGTGACTGTAGAGCCGCCATCTCTGCTTCCATGGCTAGGTGTCATTGACTCACTTTGAGAATCTTCTGATATGTACGTGGGATTTCAATAGCAGATAATCCCACAATAAATTGCCTGAAATCTGGTGAAAGTCACTCCAGAGACACATGCTCATCCTGTGATTTACCTTGTACATCATGCACCCTAGTAGTACCATCAATCGAAACCAAGTTCTCAGAATTTACCTCAGGCGTGCTGGATATTGGGAAATGCATTGGAGTATGGAGGACCGACTGAGGTACATGTATTGGTGGAGGTGGAAGAACAACCACATCCGCAGACTCAAAGGGACTCAATATGTCATCTGTAGGAGAGTAATACATGATGGACTCAAAGAAGGTAACATTGACACTAACATAGTATTGTCCCTTTATTATGCGATCAAAACATCGATACCCCTTTTGGGTGCGAGAGTACCCAATGAACATACTTTTTACGGCTCGAAGAGCGAGCTTGTTATGACTAGGACGCAAGAGATGGACAAATGCTATGCAACTAAATACTCGTGGCGTAAGAGAAAAAAGGTCCTCTGGAAAAGCAAGGGAGAAGGGTGCCTTTTTACCTAAAATAGTAGAGGGCAACCGATTTATAAGCTAGCATGCTGTCATTACAACATCACCCCAGAATGAATGAGGAGCCCAACTATGTATGAGAAAAGTCCTAGTAATATCCAAAAGATGTCAGTATTTGCGTTTTGCAATACCGTTTTGCTGGGAACTATAGGGACATGAAGTTTGATGGATAATGCCATGAGAATTGAAAAAATGCGACAGTTGTGTAGTACGGAACTCAAGAGAATTATCATAACGAATATTATAGAGGCAGAGAAAATATTGTTTATTTCAACCATAAAATTCCGAATCAATGTACTAGCTTTAGACTTATGCTTTGACAGAAAGACCCAAGACATTCTTGAAGAAACATCAAAACAAACCAAATAGTACATGTGTCCTTGAAGATCAGGTACGCGACTAGGACCCCACCTATCTAGATGAAATAAGACTCTGACTACTACGATATGAACGACTTGGAAAGTTGGACCGATGATGCTTTCGAAGCTGACATGGTTCACACTGGAAACTTGACTTGGTAAAGATGCTCGGAATGATGCGAACAATCTTTTACAACGACAGATGACCAAATCTGAGATGCTACGTGTGGGGAGAATTCGACTCAGCAGAAAGAGAAGTGAGACCAACAAAAGGACGAAAAATAATCTGGGCAGCGTCGCCAGGCTACTGCCGCTGTCGCTGGAGGGCGGCGTAGCCGTTTGGCTGCTGCTGCGAGGTGACTGATGGCTGCTGGTGGCCGCACAAAGGAGTGGTTGTGGGGGCAAGGAGGTATGGTTTGGATGTTTGGCTCAGAGCTCCGGTCTGGGATTGTCACTTTGATACCATGTGGAATAGATTACTTCGTTGTTTATTCATAAAGCTCAAGGGCAAATTGAAGAATATTAAGAATAAGGCCCCCCAATATTGATTTCGATCACAATATCGGATTGATCGAAACTGAATTTCGACCGCATTTTGATCGAAATTTCGGTCATTTTGGTGCCTCTTTCTTCCGTGGACCCCTACATCCTGAAACATCGACCATTTCAATCATATTACGTTGACATGTTGAAATCAAGATCGGATCGAAATTCGACGATATTTGATGTCGTGATTAAGAACAAAAGAGTTTAAAAGGCAAAAGCAACCCTTTATATGCTGATTACTGGGCAATGACGAGAGGGAGGTGGTGAAGCTTGCTGGCAAGTTGTGGTGGCATGTTAGGAAGCTACGATGGTGCACTAGGAGCTAGGATGGTGCGCAATGGTGTTGTCGGTTGGCGAGAAACATGAGGTGGGAAGAGGAGTTGCGTGCAGTAGGGTTTTGGAGTCGATGTTGAAGAGGGAATAACGAGCGGGGGGACTTGTTACTATGGGATAGTGATGCAGTGTGACCCCAAATTATAGGGTCACATTGATTTAATTAAATAATAATCAATTTGATTTACGTTTTTAGCAGTCGTATTGGTCTAATTAAATAATTGAGATCGTCTGTGATCTCAACGTTTATTTCGTAGAGTTTAAATGTAATTCGGGTCAATTAAATAATTTAGAGTCCAATTAAGGTAGTTAGAGGTCAATTAGGATTAAATTAGTTGTTAATTTGATTTATTTACTATTTTTGTAAACCCTCTCTCCTATATAAAGAGAGGGTAGTCCATTGTTCTAGTCAGTCAATTATGAATTAGAAATTGAGATTGTTATCTCTATCCCCTCTCCCTCTCTCTCTCCCTCCACGCGATCTCCGCGGTTCTCCTTCTCCAAACCCCTCGTTCCGACGAGTTTTTCTTCCTCTCAATCCCTCCAATTTCTCTTCTCAACCCTTCTATTCCCTCTACTTTTCTCCACCAAAATTTCTACCAAAAAATTATTCTCCGCGCCACGTTCGATTTTCCATCCGCATCAATTGGTATCAGAGCATGGATATCGAATCGTTCTCACGATTCGACGGTCCTGTCGCATATTGGAGAATGAAGCTCGATCAAGCAACCCTATCACGAGGATCACATGCGCATTCGCGTCAACAAAAATACAAGAAGCGCCTCCGGAAAAGTATTAAGGTTCAACAATGGATCGACTCATGGTATGATGTTGATTTTTTTATGGTACAAGTTGACGACGAACAAAATAATGTCGTCGACCATGATGGGTGCGCTGCTCAGATCTTGGTGGATGGAAAAAAACGTTAACAACGATGATGTGCTCGCTGTCCACGAAGAATCCGCTGCTGTCCAGACCATTTTAGGAGGAAAAAGCGACGAAAGAGTGGCTGGCCAGACGATTTCAGACCTGCAAACGCCACCGGAAACGTCTCCGGCACCATCTACGACCCTGCCGCAGGTTCCCGAGGCCGCCCAGAGCATCGCTGCCCTACCGGCAGTCCCTCCCGCAGAGCCGGCGACTCCAGTCCCGTCCCCAGCCTCGCCGAAGCCGGCCCTAACTCCCGCACGTCCCGCCGCACAGGACCCTCTCCTCCTTCCCGCCGCCCGATCGCCCCTACCCTGCAGGCCCGTTACCAACCCCACGAGGCGCGCACAACTCCTTCCAAGCCCGCACACCAACAGTTCAAGCAGAACCCACCATCATGGTTGCGAGGTTCGGCGTAGCCATCGCCGTTGGTTTGTTTTTCACACACCCCACCGCGGGAACAGCAACCTGTGGCCCCATACGATCACGATGGCCCTTGACTGGAGCCTCCATCATCGGCACCGCAGAAGGCACCATCGCCCACGCTCGATCGTACACGGCCACCGTGAGCACTTGAGGCGTGGCCATCGCCATCACCGCCAGTCCCAACTCGATCAAGACCGATGTCGCCGCAATTTGCGTCGCCGTCACATGTGTCACCTTCAATCACGCCAACGCCATAGAAAACGAAACCCTAACTATAGCGTTCGGCGCTGTCTGATACGAGGGAAGGGAAGAGTCCCGTACGGACCTCCTGAAATATCTCCAAGGAAGGTTCAATCCCATAAACTTAGGGATTGGAAAACCAAGTGGGAAAATTGCAGAAAAAAATCCTCTAGGTTCTCTATTTACGGAAAGGCCAGAGCATTATGAAAAGAGAACAAAATAAAGAGGTGCGAAAATTGCACCAATACCCCTGGCGGCGGAAACATTTTAAAAGAGGGGCTGTTCCTTATCCAAATAGGACTATAGTCTTGGGTTTTCCCTATTTAAGGACCCTATGGCTTTATTCCTTAGACACATCTCCTCTTCTCCTCTCCTTGTGCCATTGCTTCATTATGGAGTTTCCCAAAATCATAGTCTCCATGCCGCATCTATTTTTCGAGCATCACGGGGAGAAGACGACGATCGAGACGACGCCACCGTGCGCACCGCATATGTTCTTCAACCACGGCAGCCGCGCTTCCCCCGCCCGTACATGGATTCCACCGTTCGCGCCCCACATGTTCTTCCAGAAGACAATTGAAGCCACCGAATCATCCTCCAAGCCAGCAGTTCACGCAATTCGTCAGGAGCCGAATTTTTAAAGCGGTGGAGAGTTGATGCAGTGTGACCCCAAATTATAGGGTCACATTGATTTAATTAAATAATAATCAATTTGATTTACGTTTTTAGCAGTCGTATTGGTCTAATTAAATAATTGTGATCGTCTGTGATCTCAACGTTTATTTCGTAGAGTTTAAATGTAATTCGGGTCAATTAAATAATTTAGAGTCCAATTAAGGTAGTTAGAGGTCAATTAGGATTAAATTAGTTGTTAATTTGATTTATTTACTATTTTTGTAAACCCTCTCTCCTATATAAAGAGAGGGTAGTCCATTGTTCTAGTCAGTCAATTATGAATTAGAAATTGAGATTGTTATCTCTATCCTCTCTCCCTCTCTCTCTCCCTCCACGCGATCTCCGCGGTTCTCCTTCTCCAAACCCCTCGTTCCGACGAGTTTTTCTTCCTCTCAATCTCTCCAATTTCTCTTCTCAACCCTTCTATTCCCTCTACTTTTCTCCACCAAAATTTCTACCAAAAAATTATTCTCCGCGCCACGTTCGATTTTCCATCCGCATCAGATAGTAACTGAATTCAAATCAGAGAATGCCGGGGATTTGGTCGGTTTTCGGATTTGTTGTATCCGATTTTTGATAACCTTAATCGATTGTTTAGTTGACCTTTGTAGATAGTTAGATGAGTAATGGATGTCCTTAGTAGGAACTGCTACCCCCTGTCAACTATACGGGTTAGTCATTTGTTTTTTACATGCTTGAGATATATGCCATTTGAAAAAAGCAATAGGACACAAGTCCTCCATCTTCTACCCCTCACCCTTCTTCGCTAGAAGGAATAAAAAAGAGCAGTTTAGCCTCTCAAATCCATGGTTTCCATGCCACAGTTCCTCAACAACATCTAACTATCTACATAAATCCATTTGACTCGATGAGGTGACAAGCCATTCACATTCAAATTGAGAACCTCCCTTCGCACCTCAGACATCAAGAAATGCCTTGTCAATTCCTTAGTCTGCAATCAAGAAACCCGAGGCACATCCATGCTCTCCCATCTGGCACCAGTTCTAGGCACACGCCGACTAAGTTCACAGAAGTGTTATCTTATTATGTCCCCAATGGCCTTGCCCCCCTCCAACTTCTTCCTATCCAACTCAATAGAGTTTACCATATTATTGTCTCCTTCCATTTGCCACTTTATGGAAGTATTGTGTGTTCATTTACATTACCCTCATTTATCTATTTTTGCCTTCACCTCTAACAGTCAACCTTCCTCTTCTTGTACTCTAGCAGAGTGCGACTATGCTCGCCCTTCCTTGCTCTTTCCTCTTCTGTCATGTCCTCGGGAGGCCTTAAGCTGATTGCCTAATCCAAGTGCATAACCTTCACCCAATCTTCCTCTACTCCGATCTAAGTGCATAACCTTCACCCAAGCTTCCTCCACTCCGTTGTACGAGCACACTATGCAAAGCCTAAGCTTCTTTGCCATCCTCTACGATGCAAAGCACCTACCACTTGACCCTTTTAACAAGGTGAGTATTTCTCACGAAAACCCTCCTTTAACATCTTGAGCGCTCCAATAGGAACAAGCTGTTCGAATGGAGGTTATCCCCCAAATCCCAATAGATCGATATATTGTTCGAGTTTGACCACGACATCGCCGCACGAGTTCTGAAAATACAATTGTTTTGTTTTGTTTTACGTAAGAAGTTGTTCTGATTTTATAACAATATGAGTCTAGTGAAGACATCTAACCTTGTACCTTAGCTATGGATGAACCTAAGAAGATGTACCTCAATAGCATGTGTTGGAGCATAAGTTGTATGCGCCTATTGAGTTGTAGCAGGGTAAATGGATCCTGGAGGAGATCCATTTACCCCATCTAGTGTTTAGTCCCACATCGTCTAAAGGTGGGACTTGGAGGCTCTGGAGAGGCTATATAAGGAGCCCCAGACCTCCTGTATCCATTGAGAAAAAGTAATGCATAGCATGCCCCGTTGAGGGCTTCCTCCCGTGATTTCATCCCGCTCCTCACGGAGTAGGGTTCCACTTTAAAATTCTCGCTGTTCATATTTTGTTTATCTTTTTCCATGTTACGTTTCCGCTTCCGATTTTCTAACATGGTATCAGAGCGGGTTCGATTCTCGAGTTTTTTTATGTTCTTTCTTTGTCGAGATTCGATGTGAAGACTATTATTCAAGTTCATGTTCTGTTTGTTCGAAAGCTGCTTAAGGGTTCTCTAGAACTCTAGATTTATCATGATCAAGACAAGGTTCTATTCAGTCCAGATCTAGGGTTCAATGTCTTGAACCTAGTCCAGATCGAAGATTACGATGCCGCTTCATCATCCTAACATGCGGAAGAAGAAGGAGCCCCTCCTTCAACAGGCGCGACTCTCAGCAACACCACCACGCCTCACGCTTCCAGTCTAGGCAGCGCTCCTCCATGCTCGCGCCTCCGACCATGTCGCTGCTCCCTCGGCGGCAAGCCCCAACTCTGGGCTTCAGGATTCGCCCAGGCGCACACGTGTCCCAGGCCCCGCCAAAACTCCTAGGCGGCAGCCCTCCTTCGCACGATCCAGCGGCGGCCATATCTCCCATCGGAAGCGCTCTGACCTCCTTGCCGCAGTATC
The DNA here is from genome assembly GCA_037367405.1 of Ottelia alismoides. NCBI lineage: Eukaryota > Viridiplantae > Streptophyta > Magnoliopsida > Alismatales > Hydrocharitaceae > Ottelia > Ottelia alismoides. The sequence continues at coordinate 261,382 of JAZKJV010001435.1, read as the reverse complement.
TCGAGCACCGCCCCTCGAAGTCCAGCAGCCTCATCTTCCCGCGAGCATCTCCAAGTCCCGCGAGATCCTCGCTACAGGCGCGCGGCATCCCAGTATCTCTCCCTCCTGCACGCACGCGAGCCCCCTGCGCGTGACTCCAGTCCAACAGGCGGCGCCACCATCGAGCATCAGCACCCTCCAGATCGAAGGCGGTGACGAGCCGCACATCTCGCGCAGGCGGCACGAGCATCCAGGCACTCCAGGGCGCGCCTCTCTCTCTCACCATGGCGTCGCGACCCCAGGCGATGTGGGTTCCCAAGCTCTGGTGGCGCGCGCGTGTTTGGGTTCCCACGATGGGAACCCTAAAGTAGTGGGGGGCGCAGGTTGATTGATGGGCCCAAAATTTGGGCTGTTATATTAAATAAAAAAAATCCCAGAAGAGCAAAGGGGCTAAATGTAAAGCAACCCAGGGGAGGTTGTTTGAAAAGCCCGATTGGGCTGTGGGCTGTTTATGGGTCCTATGGGCCGTATGAAGAAAAAAAACCAAGTGGGCTGTATGTCTTATTAAAAAAAAGAGAGAGAAATTTTGAAAAAAAAGAGGCGCGTACACAAAACAAGAAAAAAAAAGCCGTACGCAAAGTTTCTCAAAAAAAAATTGTTAAAGCCGGAAAAAAAGAGAGATTGAAACGGTTTAAAAAAATGTGTCGGCTCATTAAAAAGAGAGAGAGAGAGAAAATCCGCAAGTGATGTTTGTTTTCCCCATTATGTTGTCTTCTCCCAACTTTGTCGATTTGTCTGTTTTCCGACAAGTATGGGAGAAAGGGCGAGTATATGTAGAGTCACAGGTCTAGAATCCAGTTCAGATGCCAGTCTCCAGACCAGCCAGATGATCAGACTCTGCAGTTCGATTTCAGACTCGACATCAGATAGTTCCGAGTCCAGTTTCAGACACGCATGAGTGTGCGGTCATTTTCAGATGAGCATTGTTGCCATCATCAGTTCGTGGTCCCCATCATTCTTCTAGTTGTCTGGCCAGAGTTTTCATGTGAGCCATAGGGACTCCAGAGCAGAGGACCATTCCCTTGAGGGCAAGGGTTTTCATGTGGTATCATAGGTACACCAGAGCAGTGCACCATTCTCTGAGCCAGATGGGAGAGACCCAGTTCTCCGAGGAGGAGACTATTTTCAGACTCCATTCTCCAGCGACCGTGGACTCCGACGAGGATTGCACATCTACAGCTCTTATTCAGTTCGGCCCTTTTCAGAGATGGAGCAGTTGTCCACATTATTGTAGCGGGCCAGAGTACTCCGACGAGGAGACTCATTTTCAGTTGCAGTGACTCTGACAGGCGCAGTTCAGAGCACATGCTCTCCGACGAGGAGATTCAACAGACTCACACTCCATCCCGTTCGTCCTCCTCACCTGTACGGCATGAGAAGCAACGTCCTCGACTGCAGCAATGTGCGCGTTGGGTTGATATTGTCCATAGTGTCTTATAGCGTTGAGTTGAGTTTCTGTCTATTTGCCCAAGCTGAGCATTGCATGCTCCAGCTTGAGGGGGAGTGTTGGAGCATAAGTTGTATGCGTCTATTGAGTTGTAGCAGGGTAAATGGATCCTGGAGGAGATCCATTTACCCCATCTAGTGTTTAGTCCCACATCGTCTAACGGTGGGACTTGGAGGCTCTGGAGAGGCTATATAAGGAGCCCCAGACCTCCTATATCCATTGAGAAAAAGTAATGCATAGCATGCCCCGTTGAGGGCTTCTCCCGTGGTTTCATCCCGCTCCTCACGGAGTAGGGTTCCACGTTAAAAATCTCGCTGTTCATATTTTGTTTATCTTTTTCCATGTTACGTTTCCGCTTCCGATTTTCTAACAACATGCTTCTTGCATATGTGAGCTCATATTAGCGGATGAGGTAAAGAATGAAGTTGTATAATTTATGAGCATTGAGAATGTTGGAGTATGTGATAGTTGGGTAATTGTATCTCTCCAAGATCCAATTATCCCCACTCATGTTTAGTCTCATATCTACTATTTGAGGGACCTGGTCTGTCTGTAGGGCTATATAAGGAGCTCTACACCTCATGTACCCATTGAAAAATTCTTGTAGAATATCCGACCCTAGAGGCTTTCTCTCGTAGTTTCATCCTGCTCCTTCAGGAGTAGGGTTCCATGTAAAGCAAGAGTGTTCCATGTTTCTCTCTCTTTTAATGTTTTGATTATTGCTTCGGTTTTGCGTTCTTTATTTTCGATATGGTATCAAAGCAAGTCGATTATGCGGTTTGATTATTGCAATCAAGGGTTTAAATGTCGATATCAACATTCATATCGGCCTCATGTCGATACGATATTTCGACGATATATCATGTCTCCCATATCGATGCCTATTTGTGAAGAAAGGATCGAAAAGTGCCCATATTGCGATATCAGTATCGATATCGATCCTTTGGCGATAACAATATATCGGTGGTATATCGTGATATTTGAAACCCTTGGTTGCAATTCGATTATGAGTTTTCTTGAAGATTTATTATTCTGTTCTTATTCGAGCTCTGTTCAAAGTTTTTTTTGAAGAATTCAATATTCGTTCATAGTTTTTTCTCCAAGATTCCAATGGATCAAGAATCTTTTAGGGTTCCTGTATTCATCAAGTCCAAGATCTTTCTTTTTATGTGGCACTTACGGCATCAGGATTCCTCTTAGAAGCCTAATATTTCACAACATGCTCTCCAGTTCCCACCGTGATAATCAGGTCGAACCCTCAGAGGTGGAGATCTCCTCACGCCTTCTCCATGACTCATGTAGCAACAATCGAGCCGCCTCCACACGACACAGGTGGAGCCCTTCGATCGATTTGAAGGGAAGCATCGAGAAGGAGAAGCATCACAAACGAGAAGGAGAAGCAGAAACAACATATCTCGTCCTGGAACATGATGGCGCCTCTAAGGGATTGGTTGCGCCATCGTACACACGCGACGATGTTGACGGAATCCTAGCACAATCTGTCGATGATGGTGTGGATCGAACGATGGTTCCCATCGAAGGGAACCCTAGTTGGTGAAGAGAAGCCCCTCGCCTCTCGAAGCCCCACCCTCATCTCCTCCATGAGATCTTGAACCTTACACTCGCAAGCAGTGCGTGCAACTCACTACGATTCCTCCATCTCTAACCCTTCCTCTCGCTACCATCCTCCGCGAAGAGCACCTCTAGGTGATGTAATCTCTTTCAAGCATGGGTTGCGACGATGGCTCTCCTCCAATCGAGCATGAGAGTTAGAGGGAGCCAATACCACTTCCCAAACACTCCATTAGGGGCGGTGTGCATCATGAGAGAGGTACTAGAAGAGAAATCCTAAGTATTTGGTTTCTTTTCCTAGAAGCCCCTAGATTGTTCCCAATTTTCTCTTTAACTTTTTGTACGACCCAAATTGGGCCCAACTTGATGGCTCTTTGAGGCCATAGTTGCGTAAATAAGATGACAGTTGGGTAGAAAAAAAGGGAAGCTCTAATTTAAAAAAGAGGGACAAGAAAAAAAGGCCGATCGAAAAAAAGGAAAGCAAAAAAATGAACATCTTAAAAAAGAGAAAAGAAAGAAGGATGCTATTCATTGTTTCTCCCTACTTGATCTCCCATATTCTTCATTTTATCAAGTGTCGGAGAAAAGGAGAGTCTGAATATGGCATATTTTTCCTTCATGAGATGTATCTACAAAAGTTCCACCTCGTCCAAGGTTGCAAAAATCTGTAGTCAGTACTCGGTCAGCTAGGTTACTGACTAAGTATTAATTGGCGGTCGGACGATTAATCGAATTTTGTCGGATTTTAATCGGCTTTGATTTTTTTATTTTTTAAATATAAAATTCATTTTTATACATATATTCTTATATATTTACATAATCATAATGAATTAAAATAAGTAATTGGATTTAAGTAAAACATTAAGCGTATTAGAATAAGTTTGCTTTAAAAAAGTAAAACATATAAAAATATGTTATCTCCAAGCAAAAGCTGATCGACTAGTTGGCTTAGTTGGAATTAGTCAATACTCAATTGGCCACCTCACCGATTAGACACGTTAAACCTATTAGTCGAGCCAGTCGGGGGACTTTTACAACAATGACCTTGTCCATCATCTTTTACTCATGGCTCCTCAACAAAAGCAATCCCTGCATCGGATGTCTTTCGCTGATTATCCAGTCCCTATACAAGCGAACCGACTCAAGTTTGCCATAAAAATGGGAGAGGCCATCTTGGGTTTAAGAATAGGAGAGGCCCAACATGAGCCATGAGGTGTCTAACCCTCCACTACTTAGAGATCTGCATGGGGGGACGACCAATGCATCGAGTATCTATCCCTGATCCACAGGTGTCTGTCCTTGACATCATAATGGATTTCTCTAACTGGGATTGTCTCAGACTTCTGCTCCTGCTCGTTTATGATTGACAGATAAACTACTACTGTTATTAGTTGTTAATGCAGCGTGGACCCAACAGACATGGCCAAATATTTATCTAAATTTAGTGGTCAATTTTATTTACGTTTATTTACGTCGACGAATTTTTAATTAAATAAATGAGATCGCCTGTGATCTCAATTAGTGGTCAATTTGAATTTTTAATTTGGTCGGTTAATTAGTTAGAGTCAATGTAGGATAAATTGGTTGTCAATTTAAATTAATTTGCTATTTTTGTAAGATCATCCCTCCTATATAAAGGGATGAGGGTCCACTGTATTAGTCAGTTCAGTTTGATTAAAATTTTGAGATTTTATCTCTCTCCTCTCTCTCTCCTCCCCCCTCGCGATCTCCGCGTTCTCCTCCTTCAACCCCGCGCTACAGGCGTGATTTCTCCTCGCAACCCTTCCGTTATTCTTCCACCGAAAATTCTACCAAATATTTAAAATTCAATCGTCGCGCCAAATTCCTGTTTGCATCAATTAGTATCAGAGCATGGCATCTAGGTCGTCCTCACAATCTAACGATCCATCCAGGCGCTCGCACCGGCATGCATCAAGGGATCATCGTTCATCCGAAGCCATCTCTACCATCGACGCCTACAACAAGGAGACGGAGCGCATGCTACGTGATTTGCAAACCAACTTTCATTCCATGTTTCGAGATCTAATGGCTAACTTCGAGGCCTTCCGTGACGCCCAATCAAAGCCTCCAACCGTCGAAGCCGCTGCCACGAGTTTTAACGAAGAATGCCTCGCCGTGGAAGACGATTCACCCGCTGTCCAGCACCTCCCAGATCTGATTCCGCCACCAGAATTGATTCCATCGGCCCCTCCTGCCGTCCCGGCACTGCCCAAACTACCCCAGGTACCTCCCCTGCCTTCCTCCTCGACCTCAACTCCCGTCCCAGCCCCATCCACGCCACCACTGCCACCCGCTGCCCTCGCTGCCCCAACACCCGGCCCAACCAAACTCCCACCCACCGCCTTCCCCGAGATTTTCCCTGAAACCCCAACGGTTTTCCCCCTAGCCCCGGCCCCAATCCCTCTTCCCCGGCGCACCTTTCCCCATCGCCCACCTCGCAACCCTTCCCTCACCCCTCCCCAGCTTTCCTCTTCCGTGTTGTCGGCACCTCAACTACACGCCTCCGCCAGCATCCCTCTCGCCTGCGCCTCCTCTTCCCAGCCCCTTCGCCGCCCGCTTTTCCACTGCTCGCGCGCACTGCCGCCCAACCCCAGCGCACCCCGAACGACCACCCCCGCCGAGCCCCCATTGCCATCGCCATCCCGCCACTCCTCCCCTACAGGCCGCAATGCCATCCGATGCCACCCGACCACGAACACCGGCTACACGACCCCCGAGGAACCATGCGCCAGCCGCCAACTGCTATCCCGCGCCGCCATTCCCTGCTCCCATCACGCAGCCGACTCCCTTTTAAGAAGGGTCGAACCCTAACATCAATTTACTCCATCGGATCCCCTAAATTGAGGGGTGACATCTTCTAGAAAACTTACAGGAAACCCCCTCCTCCCAAAACTATTTATCAATGGGACCAATTAGAGGACTTGTTATGCTATGAGGTCTTTTTAAGTGAAGGGGTTGGGCATTTGCAACCATGCCCCTCAGTGAAAAGAGATTACAAATGTAACATGGAAAAGGATCAAATTGGGAAGTTTGAAGCTACAGTTGAAGGATGAATTCTCCAACGACGCCTCTACATCGAACAATTCGTCGGGATATGAATTTTTAAAGCGGAGGAGAGTTGATGCAGCATGGACCCAACGGATAGGGCCAAATATTTATCTAAATTTAGTGGTCAATTTTATTTACGTTTATTTACGTCGACGAATTTTTAATTAAATAAATGGGATCGCCTGTGATCTCAATTAGTGGTCAATTTGAATTTTAAATTTGGTCGGTTAATTAGTTAGAGTCATTGTAGGATAAATTGGTTGTCAATTTAAATTAATTTGCTATTTTTGTAAGATCATCCCTCCTATATAAAGGGATGAGGGTCCAATGTATTAGTCAGTTCAGTTTGATTAAAATTTTGAGATTTTATCTCTCTCCTCTCTCTCTCTCCTCCCCCTTCGCGATCTCCGCGTTCTCCTCCTTCAACCCCGCGCTACAGGCGTGATTTCTCCTCGCAACCCTTCCATTATTCTTCCACCGAAAATTCTACCAAATATTTTAAATTCGATCGTCGCGCCAAAGTCGTGTTTGCATCAGTTGTCTTCATCGAGCATCAACTACTTCATCAGATGTCTTTCCCAGACTTCTACTCGGTGCTAGACTTCTACAACGACTCTACTTTAGACACAACCTAGTTGTCGCAATGACTCTTCTACAGATACGACCTGATCGTTGCATACTTGTCCTCGTGCGAGGTTTTCTACCAACAACGACTACTTTGAATGAGCGTCTATCCCCATCCCTCTCAGATATATTAGATGAAGATGTGTTGTATATTTTCTTTTGTTGTAAGCTGCAACTTTCTCAGCTCCAGTGGGGGTGGTGGTGGTGTTGGAGGATGTAATAGTTGGGTCCAAGATCCAACTACTCCCTCTCATGTTTAGTCCCACATACCATTTGAGGGACTCGGTCTGTCTGTTGGGCTATATAAGGAGCTCCTCACCCTCATTGCTCATTGAGAAATTCTAATAGAATATTAGTCCAGAGGCCTTCTCCCGTGGTATCATCCCGCTCCTTCGGGAGTTGGATTCCACGTAAAGCTTGAGTGTTCCATGTTTCTATCTCCTATTTTATTGTTCTGATTATCGCTTCGCTTCCGCCTTTGTTATTTCCAACAGAGAATATATTCTTGGAGATAAAATTGTACTTTAACATGAAAAAGATTATCTGGATGCTAGTTCTATAGGCGGTGATGATCAGTTGGGGTCGTGCAAAGGGGTAAAAACCAGAAAATTATTGCATCTGTAAAGGTTGTTTTCAAGATCGGCGCAGAGGAACGAAGAAGTTGTGAGATATTTTGCAAGTGAAAAGAAGACATAAAGAAATATTACTACCATTTTGACACATGAAACATATATGGAAGAATTGATGATACCGATTTTTTTTGACAAAGTATGTGATACCAAGATGCTTACGATATCAATAATTTATGATCGCATAACAAGCATTCTATTCCTGGTAATATTATCAGGCCTATGTTACGTCGGACGAAAAAAACAAATATATATATCAGTGGAGGGGCTTTTAAAAGGCTAGGTCGTCCCACGACCCATCAAAGAAACAAAGGAGAAAGGTCGAAGTGCGCCATTAGAGGGCTGACTGTCGTTCCTACTACTGGTCCAGGGCCTTCATACTCACCTCTTGTGCACCGATTTGATATACTTTCGGAACCATACTCTCGAAGCTATATAGAAATTCCAGGGGAGACATAGATAGACTGAGTTCTCAGTTGAGGCATTATCGATTCATCTAGTATACCACCCACCAATTACTAATATATCTAAGATAGACATTTAGTTGTTGAGGGACCCTGCAAGCTTATGTTCTCAAGACTGAAATGTTCGGGACTTCCCCAGTCTAGGTACTCATTTCTACTCCACTCAGGATAGCCACGAGAGCGCTTAGACTACGCTGACCTTTCTTTTCATGATCCCTTGACGATGATATATCTAGATGGAAAGCTCCCACGCCTCAATTGCATGTTGAGCTGCTCATGAGGGTGGGTTTCAAATTGGATTCGAGCAGGGAGTTCACCTCTCACCCTTCGCTGGAAAACAAGCTCCTAAGATATTGAGTTATATAGTTGGAAATGAGCTTCCAATTGCAAAAAGCGAGAATTTCTCAAACACATTCTAAGGCTTGAGTTTGTTCTGGGAAGTTTTGTATTATTCCTTTTTTATTATCAAAGAGTTTGAACATACATAACAAAGGATAGTTTTTTTTTTGAAAACATAACAAAGGATAGTTAATATCTCAAATTGGAGGGATAGCTAGTTGAACACATTCTAAGGCTTGAGGTTGTTCTGGGAAGTTTTGTATTATTCTCTTTTTATATTTCTTTGATAATTTAGTGAAACGTAATATAAATTGATCATAGTAGATGACTTATTTCGTGTTAATAGAGTCTGAAGGAAGAATAAATTAGCGACTTTATATATAATTGTTGGCAGCGGATTGGTGATTGAACTCGAGATGGCTTCTTTGCTTGGTTTATGCAGGAATGTATACTGTATCACACCTTTTTCCGATTGGGTGTTTTTTTACTCACACGCTGGCTCATTTTATCCCTCGATTTTTTATATATTATATTAATTTGTTTGTTGGATGTTGTAGCTGGGTTTACATCTTAATATGTTTTACATCATATCATGCCGACTAATTTTTAAATATTTTTATAGACAAAGGCACAGGCTCCGCAGAGTGGAGCATCCAGTACAACTGTGGCACCTCCTCCCAGTCAGGTAGGCACGTATTATAATAGTATCTTTCTTTCCCCCTAAGTTAAGGCTGAAAGGTTTCTGCTGGTGTATATTCTTTCAAAACTAGTTGTATCTTTGTCAAAATGTGTGTTAGACATGGGAGTAATGTTCTTTCTGGCAATTTGGCGCTAGATGTTTCTCAAAAAAAAATATGAATTGTTGCTCTTTTTGGCTGCAGTACAATATCTGGAATTGAAGCCCTGAATATGCCTTATCATCTGCTGCTGATAACTTTTTCTCAAATATTTGTTTTCTTGGAAAGAGAATCCACAATTGTCGACTTACTCTCAAATTGTCACTTCTTCCGTAAAATAAAAAAAAAGCCGTTTGAACTTTATCCTGTCATTTAGAATAGAAAAAAATATCCGTAGATCTAAAAAGTTCCTTTAATGTGGGATTGCATCTTAACTTAAACGTGTTAAAGGCGACTAGTCACAACGGGCTGAGTTCCTTGATCAACCTTGGTCAGAGGTGGCAAATGTTGAATACGTTGATTGAAATGAGACTCAATTATGTTATCCTAAACTAAATATGTTTAACTAAGTTTGTAGTACCCATTGTCACAACATGTACACGTGCTCAATTTAAATTAGTGGAAAATAACTTAGTGTTGTGCGGTGATGCCGATTTACTCACGCATGCAACCTATGCCTTGTCAGGCTACAATCTCTACAATCAAACAGAAGTTATAAACTTGGAATTTTTGTGATAGGTACATTATATATTGTGCCCTAGGCCCCTTTAGGTAGAGTAAGGCAAGGGGTAACACAGACAAAATAAAAATATACATAAATATCTGATGCAAACACAATTGCGGCGAGACGTCGGGAAATAAATTTGAATGGTGGAAATTATTTGGTGGAAGAAGATGGAGGGGTTGAGAAGGAGAACACGCCTGTCGCGCGAGGTTGGAGGAGAAGAGCCGCGGAGATCGCGTGGAGAGAGAGGGAGGAGGGAGATAGATAATAATTCTCATTTTTTCATTAATACTGAACTCTCTAAAAACATTGGACCCTCATCCCTTTATATAGGAGGGATGAGATTACAAAATAGTAAATTAATTTAAATTGACAACTAATTATCCTAATTAGACGCTAACTAATTAACCGACCAAATTTAAAAATCAAATTTATGACTAATTGTTGGAGATCACAGGCGATCTCATTTATTTAATTAAAGATCCGACAACTTAAATAAACGTAAATAAAATTAACCAATAAAATTAGATAATTAATAGGACCTATATGTTGACTCCACGCTGCATCAACTCTCCTCCGCTTTAAAAATTCGTCTCCCGATGAATTGCTGGATCTGCCGGCTTGGAGGTCGAATCGGCGTGCTCAGTCATCTTCTGGAAGAATTGGTGTGGGGCGAATGGCGGAATCCATACACGGGCGTGGGTGACGCGACCTTCGTGGTTGAAGAACATGTGTGGCGCGAACGGCGGCGTCTTCTTGATTGTTGTCTCCCCCTTGTGATGATCGAAGAATTGATGAGGCATGAATAACATGGCCTTTGGAGAATCCATAGCGAAGCAATGACACAAAGAGAGGAGGGGAGGAGATGTGTCCAAGGAATGAAGCCATGGGGTCCTTATATAGGGGAAGCCCCTAGACCCTAGTCCTATTTAGATAAGGAAGGCCCCCAGATTTCTGATTTGCAGCCTTCTTTTTTAAATATTTTTGCCGTCGGGGGCTTGGGCGCAATTTTCGCGCCCCTTCATTTAAGGGAATTTTGGCAGAGGGCCTCTTAAAATGTCCCTTTGAATGAAATTTGTAGCAAGGGGGTTTTCCTTGTAATTTTCCCCAAATAATATCCAATCCCTCATGCCGTGGGATTCCAATCCCGAAACCAACGGTCCTTTTTTTACGGTTCGCCCGATCGTCGTGCACGTATAACGCGGCCAGGGGACACGCGGGAGGGGGAAGAGGCGGGCGCGGGATCGGGGGAGGGAGCAGGCGGAGGGGGTCGGCGAGGGGGATGCGGCGGCGACGCACAGGGTTGCGCAGGGGGAAGGCAGGCCCGTGGTGGTAAGGGCGTCAGGGGGTTGGCATGGGAGGGGACAGCGGGCGCGAGGAGGGATGCGTCGAGGGATTGGTGCCTGTGCGGGGACGAAGGGGAGGGTGCTGGGCTGGCGCACGAAGGTGGGGCCGCTGCGGACGCGTGGTTGGTGATAGGAGGGGGTCCGAGGGTGGCGATGGGAGAGATGGTGAGGGTGAGGCGAGGTCGCGGGGGTAGGTGGGTTAGAGGGAGAATGCGCGGGGGGGTAGCTGGGGCTGGGGGGGGGTATCGCAGGGGTTTTGGGGGTCGCGGGAGAGGCCGCCGGTGGTGCGGCGGAGGGTTGCGGGCTGACTCGCGTAGGGAGGGGAGGGAGGGCCCGGGGTATTGGGTTCTGGGCCGCAGGATTTGCGGTGCTGGGGGAAGACGCCGGCGAGGCTGGGGGCTAGGTTGGGGTCGCCGGTGTTGCAAGAGGGGGCCGCGGGGATGCGGCGAGGGTCTGGTCGGCCTGGGGAACCGCTGGGGGGGCTGGGGCTGCCATCGGGGACGCCGTTGGTGATGGGGGCTGATCTGAAACCTTCTGGACTGCAACTTTGAACTCGGAAAACTCGATGAGTTCATATTCTTCCCCCATAATTTCGTCGAAAATCGGCCCTTTATCTTCATTGTTTGGTTGCATAGGAGTTGTATCAAATAAATCTTCATCTAGAATGAAAATACCTTCATCTTTTGCCTCAAAATCGGGTTGAACAGCGGCTACTGCGATCTGATTTTTGTTGTCGTCGATTGATTCTTCCTCGATAAACGTGTCCAGCCACTCTTGTACTTTGAAGCTTGATATAAGGCGTTTCTTGAGCTTCCTCGAATGCGAGCGTGAATGTGAGTCAGGGGAGAGACGACTCAAATTGAACTGCAAACACCAATATGCAAAAGGATCGTCGAATCGTAGGAACGATTCGGTTTCCATGCTCTGATACCAAATGATGCAAATACAATTGCGGCGAGACGTCGGGAAACAAATTTGAACGGTGGAAATTATTTGGTGGAAGAAGATGGAGGGGTTGAGAAGGAGAACACGCCTGTCGCGCGAGGTTGGAGGAGAAGAGCCGCGGAGATCGCATGGAGAGAGAGGGAGAAGGAGGGAGATAGATAATAATTCTCAATTTTTCATTAATACCGAACTCTCTAAAAATATTGGACCCTCATTCCTTTATATAGGAGGGATGAGATTACAAAATAGTAAACTAATTTAAATTGACAATTAATTATCCTAATTAGACGCTAACTAATTAACCGATCAAATTTAAAAATCAAATCTACGACTAATTGTTGGAGATCACAAGCGATCTCATTTATTTAATTAAAGACCCGACAACTTAAATAAACGTAAATAAAATTAACCAATAAAATTAGATTATTAACTGGCCCTATAAAAAAATCCAACGGTGGAAAAATATAATTTTTGGTAGAAGAAATTTAAAGAGGGCGGGAGAGGAGAATGCACGCCGGATGCGCGGGATTTTGGGATGAGAATCGTGAAGAACACGTTGAGAGAGAGAGAAATATGGAGACAAAGAGAGATAACTCCAATTTTCATTTAATCTGAACTGTCTAAAACAATAGCCTGTCATCCCTTTATATAGGAGGGATGAGATTACAAAAGAAATTCAAATTCAAATTCAAAACTACTTATCCTAATTTGACTAAATTTGAAATTCAAATTGAAACCACCTAACTAATTAGAGATCACATGCGATCTCTTTTATTTAAATAAAATTGCCATGACTCGAATAAACGTAAATAAAATTAACAGATAAAAAGATCAGGCCCTATATTTTAATTTTATGCTGCATCAATTCCCCTCCGCTTGAAAAATTCGTCTCCCGACGAATTACTTTATCTTCGTTCTGACGGTGGAGAATCCCATCTGGATTGGTTGAGCAAAAATCCTCAATTTTGCTCCTTTTCCATGTTACGTTTGTAATCTCTTTTCACGCCGGGGTATGGCTGTAAATTTTCTACCCCTTTATTTGAAAGGATTTCATAGCATAACACATCATTCAATTGCCCCTTTTGATAAGAACTTTTGTAAGGGAGGCTTTTCCTGCAAAATTTCCCAATTAACCTCTCAACCCCAAATCTCGGTGATTTGATTTCCCACGCTAGGGTTCCTTTCTCCCACAGAAAGAGGCGGTGGCACCGAGATGGGATAAGCAGGTGTCGGTGGCGGCGGTCTTCACTAACGCCGCCTTCTCGTGCGTGAAGTAGGTGGGGACGAAGGTGGGAGGCCACATGGTTATAGCGGCGTCGGGGAGGGCCTGAGCAGAAGTCACAGCCATGAGGGCGGTGCTTGTAGGAGTTCAATGCCAACGAGGGGATCTCGTGATCGAGAGAAGGTGCGGGCGACAGCGAAGTCTTCGACTCCAAGGGCGGCATCGATCCGAGACGGGAGGCCACCGGCGGGGGCGAGCTGATATGTGAGGATGACAACAACATCGTGATGGAGGTCGACGCCAATGAAGGTGGTGCAGAGGCGGAACCTGCTGGTGGTGCGGGCGTCGCGTGGAGCGGTGACGGTGGCTTCGACCCGCGATCCCGGCAATGGAACCATGGTGGCATCGACGGTGATGGTTTGGGGCAGGGGTTTGCGTCGCCGATGACGACAATAGATAAGCACCATCTTGGACAGCAGTTTCAGCAGATGGTGATGAAGGAACCAACTTTGTTGTTGGTGCGACCTCATGGACAATCCCTCCAACCGTAAACAACTCTAGGATTTCCAGATGTTCCTCCGTGTAATCTTCATCGAAAATTGGCCCCAAATCTCCATTTTTCTTATTTTTTCATTCTGGACAGCAACTTCGATCGCAACCAGATCGACGAAATCCAGTTCTTCACCCCTAGGATCTTCGTCGTAGATGAGTGCCAAGTCTTTTCTTCTTGTATTAATATTGTATCAAAAAAATCTTCATTGGGATTGAAATTACCTTCATTTTCTTGGCTGAAATCGATTTGAACTGCAGGTACAACATGCTGATTTTTGTTGTCGACAGGCGAATCTTCATCGATTTGCGCGTCCAGCCACTCTTGTACTTTGAGACTTGATAGGAGGCGAGACTTGAACTTCCTCGGGCGTGAACATGAATGCGGATCATGAAATAGACGACTCAAATCATATTGCATCTTCCAATACGCGACGGGATCGTCGAATCGTAGGAACGATTCGGTTGCCATGCTCTGATACCACTTGATGCAAACAAAAAAAATCCAATGGTGGAAAAATATAATTTTTGGTAGAAGAAATTTAAAGAGGGCGGGAGAGGAGAATGCACGCCGGATGCGCGGGATTTTGGGATGAGAATCGTGAAGAACACGTTGAGAGAGAGAAATAGGGAGATGAAGAGAGATAACTCCAATTTTCATTTAATCTGAACTGTCTAAAACAATAGCATATCATCCCTTTATATAGGAGAGATGAGATTACAAAAATAGAAATTCAAATTCAAATTCAAAACTACTTATCCAATTTGACTCTAACTAATTAAATTTGAAATTCAAACTGAAACCACCTAACTAATTAGAGATCACATGCGATCTCTTTTATTTAAATAAAATTGCCATGACTCGAATAAACGTAAATAAAATTAACAGATAAAAAGATCAAGCCCTATATTTTAATTTTATGCTGCATCAATATCCCTGAATTAGACAGTTGAAAACTAATTTGAATGCTCACATTGTAATACTTTCCCTTGAGTTGTAGCTTAGATTTATAATATGATCAAGTTATTATAAAATTGCTCAAAAGAATCCCCATGAGCTGCCTTTGTGAGCATATTTGTTGTCTGTTATGCAAAAGTAATATTAAAGTTCAAAGAAGGCCTATTTGGATGAGGTCTTGAGTGAAGTGGCAATCAACCTTTACATGTTTGGTCCGCTCACGAAACATTCTTGCTATCGGCATGACGATCTTCTTGTTGCATCTCATCTCTATCACTTTACCTAGTGGAATACAAAGATCTATCATCCCATTTATCTTTGTAGCTATTTTAGTCATTGACATGTATCCATTCTATGCACACGAGTAAGATGCCACCACTTATATCTTGCTCCTTAATGTGAGTAGATTGTCCACTGGATACGTGGAAAAATGGGTCGTGGACTTCCTTTGCCCAATGCACCCTGTATGATTTGTATCATGATATGCCACAATATTTAGTGACAATCATGTTGTCGGAATAGCCATTTTCAAGGGCAGTCTTGATGTTCCTCAAGATCTTACGGCTACATCCAAGTGGGCATGTGTAGGTCTGCTCATGAATTGACTAAGTTGCCAAATTACCATGTAGATGTAAGGTATTAAGATAGTAAGCTAGAGGACCCATCAATTGACAATAGTGTCTCTATCTACTAGTTTATCCTTGCATACTCGAGCCTTGTAGTCTATAGGAATGTGAACGGGCAGAGTTCCTTGATCAATCTCGGTCAGAGGTGGCAAATGTTGAGTAAGTTGATTGAAATGAGTCAATTATGTTATCCTAAATTAAATATGTTTAATTAAGTTTGTAGTACTCATTGTTGTACAAAATGTACAAGTGTTCAATTTAAATTAGTGGAAAATAACCTAGTGTTGTGCGGTGATGCCGATTTTCTTGCACATGCAATCTATGCCTTGTCAGTTTCAATCTCCACAATCAAACAGAGTTATAAACTTGAATTTTTGTGATAGGTACGTTATATATTGTGCCCTAGGTCCCTTTAGGTAGAGTAAGGCTAGGGTTAACATAGGCAAAATAAAAATATACATAAATATCCTGGAAGTAGGCACTTGAAAACTAATTTGAATGCTCACATTGTAATACTCTCCCTTGAGTTGTAGCTTAGATTATAATATGATCAAGTTATTATAGAATTTTGTTCAAAAGAATCCCCATGAACTTCCTTTGTGAGCATATATGTTGTCTGTTATGCAAAAGTAATATTAAAGTTCAAAGACGGCCTATTTGGATGAGGTCTTGAGTGAAGTGACAATCAACCTTTACATGTTTGATCCACTCATGAAACATGCTTGCTATCGACATGACGATCATCTTGTTGCATCTCATCTCTATCACTTTACCTAGTGGAATAAAAAGATCTATCTTCCCATTTTATCTTTGTAGCTGTTTTAGCCATTGACATGTATCCATTCTATGCACACGAGTAAGATGCCACCACTTATATTTTGCTCCTTAATGTGACTAGATTGTCCCCTAGATATGTGGAAAAATGGGTCGTGGACTTCCTTTGCCCAATGCACCCTGTATGATTTGTATCATGATATGCCACAATATTTAGTGACAATCATGTTGTCGGAATAGCCTTTTTCAAGGTCAGTCGATCTACCTCAAGATCGTTACGGCTACATCCAAGTGGGCATGTGTAGGTCTGCTCATGAATGGACTAAGTTGCCGAATTACCATGTAGATGTAAGGTATTGAGATAGTAAGCTAGATGACCCATCAATTGACAATAGTGTCTCTATCTAGTAGTTTGCCCTTGCATACTCGAGCCTTATAGTCTATAGGAATGCGGACCAATTTGACTCCTAACATGCCTGCCTCCACAAAAGATGGACGACATACTTCCTTTGGGTTGAACAAGTCCTCTGCTTTTGTGGACTACCTCCAGGTCAAGGAAGGATCTCAATGATCCGATAATCTTTGATCATGAAGTAATCAACTAATATATGTTTCAGTTCTTTGTTACCTGACTCGTCATCTTCTATTATGACCAAGGTTGCAAAAAGCGATAAGCGGTATTCAGTCAGCAAGGTAACTGATTGCTGACTAAACAATATGCGACAGTTTAAACAGAAATTAAACGGGATATGCGGTTTTGTATTTTTAATTAATAAAAAATATTACATATATATAATTAATAAAAAATATAAATAAATAAGAAAAATATATCACACATTCACAATATAAATCAAATATTGTCAAATTCAAAGAATGTTTCATCCAAATGTCAAAATAGATAACATAAACAACTAGATTTGATAGCCAAATGTCAAAATAGACAACATCAATAATTTACAATTCATACCATGAATCCAAAATTTACAAAATTATTCATGATAATGGTGATCCTTCAAAGGAAGTAGATCCATGTTCTTAAAATACCATTTAAGACCGTTTAAAAGGCCGTTTAAGACCGTTTAAAATCGTTTAAAAGGTCGTTTATGCGGCCCACTCGTTTATGGACATGCTTTTGATTAAACGATGCGGTCGAGCACCACAAACATTTAAACGACCATTTAAACGGTCGTTTAGATCATTTTTTGCATACCTGATTATGATTACGCCATTGCCATCTACATAGAGTAGCATGACCATTGTGCATCTATCTGCATTTGATATCATGAAAGTGAAGTTTGGGAAAGGATATATCAGATATATCATCGATATTGGGCAGAAATCTAAGAAATGGCTCAAAAAAGATGATATCCATTATGTATCTCGGGCTAAGGGGACATGCAATGCTATTTCTTCCGTCGTCTATTCTCAAGGTGGTTTTGGATGCAGCTCAGCATTCCACGGGCTGAAAACAGGTTCTTGGAACATTTTGGGGATATCAGTCAGGTTTGGTCCGAGGAGCAGGCTGTTGTTGCATATGGATGACTGATAGAGTGCCTGTTTTTCTATCATCTATTCCCGATGAAGGTTTGGTTGCTACTCAACATTCCATGGTTGACATTGGTTCTTGGAACTTTTTTCAAAAAATAATTCAGAGATTCTGGGGGGTGGGGAGTTGATGCAAACGGGATTTTTCAACGTAGAGAAAATAATTTTGGTGGAAGAAATATAGAGAGGGGAATGAGAAAGAAGATAACGCGCCGGTTGCGCGAGACTTGGGAGAGGAATCACGAAGAAACGCGCCAAGGGAGAGAGAGATAAAGAGAGATGATGAGATAAACTCAAATTTTTCATATATCCGAACTGTTTAAAATACTGGACCCTCATCCCTTTATATAGGAGGGATGGCATTACAAAAATAGAAAATTCATTTAAATTGACAACCAATTTATCCTAATGGGACTCTAACTAATTAACCAACAAATTTAAAATTCAAATTGAGATCACACGCGATCTCTTTATTTAAATTAAAATTGCGACAACTTAAAAAACGTAAATAAAATTAACGACCATAATTTAATTAAATAGACGGCCCTATGTGTCGAGTTCACGCTGCATCAACTCTCCTCCGCTTTAAAAATTCGTCTCCCGATGAATTGCTGATGTAGGTGCGTCGTTGGAGATGTTGTCTTGAAAGTGTAGCCTGCAATTAGATCCTTTTCAACGTTACGTTTGTAGTCTTTTCCAATTGGAGGACATCTCTGCAATTTTCGTACCCCTTCACTAGAAACAATGCATCCCCACTCCCCCCACTTTTAATTTTGGATAGAAATTTCCTGTAGGAGGGCTTTTATGGAAATTACCCCCGGTAAGTTTCCCATCCCTACGCTGAAGGGATTCGAAACCCTTTGGAACGAAATCCCCAGCGAGGGTTTTGAGCCTCCTCAAAAGGCGGCGGCGCCGGCCTAAGAGGGAAAGGCGTAGGTAGCGACGAGGGCCTCCGTTGGCACTGCACTCCCGTGCGTGAGGAAGGCGGGGACGGAGTTGGGATGTTGAAGTCCTCTTCTCCTTCCATCGTCGACGGCGTCGAGCCCTGCTTCTTGGGTTCCATTTGTACGGTCGTCGTGGAGTTGCGCAAAGGCGGCGATGCGGTTCTTCACGAAGGAGTTGGTGGCACATACGCCGCGCGGAGCGACTGCGACGATCTGGGTAGAGGCGGCATGGATCGTGCCTGCGAGGTGTGACACGAGGGTAGTTGGCCCTAGCGCGCATTCGATGGTGCTCGGTGTATCGGCCGGTGTGGGTGTATCGACCAGCCCCACCCTCTGTATGTGGTTCCAGGGGGCGGGATTTCCGCCAGAGGGTTGCTATCGAGGGTTGAGGCGATTGGCGCATCCTTTTGCTACCCCAACGACATGGCTTGTGAGACGGGGATGCAGGGGTCTCATGAACATCAACATGAACATCAACTTCAATTGCGAAGAAATTGAGGGTCCCAGGCTCTTCATCCTCAGGACCTTTATCAAATAGGGGTCCGAAATCTTCATTTGTTTCATTTTTCGATTTCTGGACAGCAACTTCGATCGCAACCAGATCGACGAAATCCAGTTCTTCACCCCTAGGATCTTTGTCGTAGATGGGTGCCAAGTCTTCCTGTTATTCTTGTATTAATATTGTATCAAATAAATCTTCATTGAGACTGAAAATACCTTCAATTTCTTGGCCGAAATTGGATTGAACAGCATGTCCATCAATCTGATTTCTGTTGTTATCATATGAATCTTCATCGATTTGCGCATCCAGCCATGCCTGAACCTTGACGCTTGATAGAAGGCGTTTCTTGAACTTCCTCGAACGCGAGCATGACTGTGAGTTAGGGGAGAGATGACTCAAGTCGAACTGCACACGTCAATGCTTGACAGGATCGTCGAATCGTAGGAACGATTCCGTTTCCATGCTCTGATACCAAATGATGCAAACGAGATTTTTCAACGTAGAGAAAATAATTTTGGTGGAAGAAATATAGAGAGGGGAATAAGAAAGAAGATAACGCGTCGGTTGCGCGGGACTTGGGAGAGGAATCGCGAAGAAACGCGCCAAGGGAGAGAGAGATAAAGAGAGATAATGAGATAAACTCAAATTTTTCATATATCTGAACTGTTTAAAATACTGGACCCTCATCCCTTTATATAGGAGGGATGACATTACTAAAATAGAAAATTCATTTAAATTGACAACCAATTTATCCTAATGGGACTCTAACTAATTAACCGACAAGTTTAAAATTCAAATTGAGATCACACGCAATCTCTTTATTTAAATTAAAATTGCGACAACTTAAAAAAACGTAAATAAAATTAACGACCATAATTTAATTAAATAGACGGCCCTATGTGTCGAGTTCACGCTGCATCAGGAGTGCTGCTGCCAACATACAACGTGGAGGCTATTTGCTGTGCCCTGAGCCTTGTGGTTGTGAAGGAATATTATGTGGACATAAAATTTGAAAATCAGCGGGGAAAAGCAATCAACATTTTCCTTTCACCATATCATATGCTTGCTGCAGGGAAAATGCACGGAGTCTTTTTGCGTCAAGGAGTCACTTTTATCTACTGAGGTCCTGGGATGCACCTTTTATCTTTGCGTCCAATAATTAAATAAAACCATTCTCCCAACTTCTCTAGGGATTAGATACTGTGTCCTCCCTTCTTGGGATGACGGATTCCTAGTCAGCATTTTAAGGAAATGGAGGTTTGCCTTTCGCTTTCGCCTTTTTGTTTAGATTTGGATCTTCTAAGTAATTGCACACGCACACGACATGCACTCCATTTTTCTAGCTGCGAGTTAGATCAAGCACCAGCACAAAATACCTCATCATTCAATAGAGAGTGAGTGCCGAATATTGTGATTTTTAATCTTTTTCTTGTATCAGGGGTTTTGGAGGAATGATCACCTTGGACGTCTAGCATTTTGCATCTTTCTAGGCAATTTTATCGATGGAAATTTAGATACCGGTGGATCTCTAGTTGCTAAACCTTCCACTTTTTTTAGAAAACCATCTCGCCTTGAACTAGGGAAAATGCTTAGTTTTTTTTGGGGGAAATGTAAAATAGAACAGATATACTTTTTGTAATGCGAAGGTGTAACTGTTTTGAATATACTTGCGTTGATGATGCTTGGAAGAGATGTTTTTTAGCATTTGTAGTGAATCGCTAGGTCATGGAAGGCCATATCGATATCGGTATCGATATCGATACTGTGTCGATACGATATATCGATGCCATATCACCGATGTTGTACCGATTTCATGAAGAAAATGGCCTGCCAAGGCCAAATATCGGCCATATCTGTGATATATCGGTCACTTGTCGAAACCGATATATCGCCGATATATTGCGATATGGCCTTCCATGCCCTAGGTAACATTTGGTATCGATCATTAGGGGTTTGCAGATGTTACATGATGTAGAAGTGCTGCTGGCATCTTCCATCACAATTTATAGGAGTGAAGTTGGATAGATTCTGTATTTAAAATTTGCATATTAGATGTCATGGTTATTAATTAGATCTGGATCAGCCCATGATTTGATTCTTTGTGTAGTTCTTTTATATAAAAAATGGAACCAAGAATAACTATCTGTGAAAGAAGCTCGTGGACAATGCATTAGCTGTTCTATTTTAGGTTTTTGACATAATCTTAGTCTGGCTGTGCTTAGACGACAGTATCTAAGACTGTTTAGTAAGAAACACATTCTTTTAAAGTGCAACACACTTTTCATTTCGTAGGCGGCGTCTGCAAGGACTATTACTCCAGCTGCTGCTCCAGCTCCTTCCCCAGCTCCTGCTCCAGCTCCTGACTCTGCCCCCGCTCCTGCTCCTGCGGCAGCCCCAATTCAATCTCCAGCGCCGCTTCACCCTGCCACAAATTTACCTCCGTGAGTTTATTGTCTTTATTTGTCAAGTTTTATTTTTTGAATTTGTGAGGCTTGTTATAAGTATCACGTTCTCTGATTATCTGATTAGATTGCCTGTAGCAACTGGTAGCGTTACTGTTTCTGCTGCACCTGCTGTAAGCAGTGTTTTGTAAGTTTCTTTTCTCCCCTCTGAGTTTCTTCTGCTTTATTGTTTATCGTGTTTGTAGTCATTTTGGAAGTTCTCTTAGAAATTTATGCTTAATAGAGAAGTTGTTAAAATGATGTTCAATCGTGCTGAAGAGCTGCAAACATTGAAATTTATGGGGTTTTAAATGCCACAATTCTGTCAACTTTAAATGAGTTTCATGATAAGTTCATAGACATGCTCACAGGCATACTTCTGTTTGAAGGTTTTTTTCTCCTCACCACGCAATCATTTTGAACAAAAAATGAACACATGCAGCGGTGTCCGCTCCAAAACATATTGTTAAGAAGCGGTTGAACTACAACAACGTATCTGATCTAGGTCGACTTGTCATACTAGTCGATGGTGCAATTGGAAATAAAAAATATAAATGAAATCACATGGCTTGTGATTTCCAATCTGTTTCATCATGATGACATGAGTATTAAAGTTACCTCTTAAAGCGTGATTGGGATCTATGAGTCTTTAAGCGAAGACCTCTTGCCTTGAGTCCTATTCGATAAAGAGAGCACCTGCGAGCATATGGATGAGGCACATGCTTCTCGCAATCCAAGGCAACGATCCGAATGAAGAACCTCCTTATTTTGTCGTACGAAATCCACTACATTTATCGAGAGCACTATGTGTAGAAGAAGATGACCACCATAGATAGATACGATAACACGATGTCATCGTGACGACGATCGTGGTCTCCACAAACCCTAGGTAGGCGATGACCACTAGGGCTTATGGAGAGAGATGGAAGGAATATCAATTCAAGTAATGCTTGCCGAATCCCAAACCCGACGAGGTGCAAGTGCAAGAGTAGAAAAGATGAATGAGATTTTCAAGATGCAAACAACGGGCAAGTAGCATGGTTTCAGATTTCGCGAAATTTTGACGAAATTTTGGTTTTGACAAGGAACCGATGTTTTGAGTGAAATGTCTATATGAGGACAATTTCCGGTCATTTCTTCACTAATGGTGATTGATATGGGCGGAATGTCATCGAAATTTCGACGAAATATCCTATCGACATGGTATCGATACGATATCTGAAACCGATATTTAAACCCTTGGCAAGTAGTATCCCTCTCTGGATGAAAAGCTTTTCTGTATGCTTACGTCAAAGTCCTCTCCCAACGTTGGCTCTACAAGAATTTCTTTTTAGGAAAGAGAGAGTGTGACATCGAGGAGGCACCCACATGTAAATTTCTATATATTTATGTACGTAAGAAAAAAAAATACAAAGATAAAATTATCTTTAGACTTTTTACATGCTCTACCACATTTTCCTATGTACATTCTCTCATTTCGGAATATAGTTCCATTTTGCGTAAGCCATATGAATCATAAAATTGCCGCCGCCCAAACCTTGGTAGGGCTGCTCCCATTTCCCAAATCATCGAGCGAATCCCAGAATACACCCTAATCAGAGGAAAATACTTACTAAACATGTGAGTCCACCCACGTCTCCCTCATAATTAAGCACCTAAAGAAAAGGTGCTGACAAGGATCAGGAAAGCATTATGTGTATGTGTTCGGACAGGTCACCGAGTACTGACTAAGCGGTATGCGTGGGCATATGTCGGGTATATGTGGTTCTATATGATTTTCTAATTTTTAATTAAAAATAAAATAATCCTCTACACTAAGTTATGAACTAAATTTATGAATAAATGTGGCCATCAAATCTTTAATCGTAAACACTTAGATTACGACATAGAGTGGGTAACAATTGCGAGTTTTAGAATATACATCTACTACTAATTTACTAAAGTCAACAAGAAATAGATCATTTTAGTGTAACAGATATGAGTTCCAGAATATGATTATATTAAGTAATAAAGTTGGATGCTTCCTTTTATTTAGACGTTAGCCATGCAACTAGTAAAGATTTAACAAAATATGGAAACATATTTAAAATAAAACTACAAGCAACTAAATATGCTTTCTATCTTTAGGGTGTGTTTGGTTGGCGGGTTAAGGCGGGTTAAACTGGTAGAGGGTAAACCGTTTTTGGATTTTGGTGTTTGGATAGAGGGTTAAACTGGGGGTGGGTTAGAAGTGGGTTTGGGGTGATATGATTGTATTGAAGTTTGAAAAAGTGAGTAGTTATTGTGATGTGATTGTATTGAAGTATGGAAAAGTGAGTAGAAGTGGAGTAGTTTATAATTTTTATATGATATGATGGTATAATATATTATTTTTTGATAGAATTGATGATGTAAAATTGATTTATTTAATTTTTAAAAAAAGGAATAAAGTGGGGCCCACGGGGAGAGAGGGGGGAGTGGGTTAAGGGAGGTAAACTCCCCTAACCCGCGGGTAAACTGAGTGTCGAACGGGCCCTTAGGGTTACCAGAGGCAGAGGAGTTTTGGGCAAAGGAGGAGCTTCACACGAAGGAGCTTCATGCAACGGAAGAACTTCGTGTGCAGGACTTTGTGCATAGCTGTGCTACGGAGGAGCTTCACGCAGAGCTTCGTGGCGAAGGAGCTTCGTGGGAAGGGTTTCACATGGAGGGGATTCGCGGTGGTGGAAGAGCTTGGAGGCAGAGGTGGGGTGCCGCTTGGGAGAAAGAGGGGTATCGGGAAATTGGGTTACCAGAAAGGGTTTCGAGCGTGCAAGAGAGGGTTTTGGGAGAGAGGAGGTTTGGGGATGGGTATTCATATTTTGCTGATTTGAGAGGCTATTCGGATCCAAGCCCTAAGTGGCCGCTCAACCCGATTATGCAGCTCAAATATGCACAATTGGTGCATACAACACCATTCTAGGTATGCGGTTCGCTTAAGGTGCCACATAAGCATATGCGATCGCACTGACCGATTTCATGAACACTGGTTGCAGAACATTCTTGTTGGCTGCAAAACATTATTGACATGTGTCGTCAGTTCCATGGAAAACATGGCTCTTCGCTCAGTTGTTAACAAGCGACTTCTCAACAACTACACAAAAATCCAAGTCTGGGGAGGTTTCTTTCACCTTCAAATATTAGTAAACAAGTATGAGATGCTCGCTGAATCGAAGATCATTGTCAAGTAGAAAGCCATGTAAGCCTTATGAACCGTGAAATGTCCATTAACCTTGGATCAATGATCCATAGCATCAACTAAGCGCTCACAAACTGACAACACTTGCAACATAAGCAAGAACTCATTAAACAACTGATCCAATAACTCATAGTGGAAGAGTAGGAGCTAGATTCCGGTCTCCCATCAACCCCTCACATAGCAACCGACATTAACTACCAAAGCAAACATGCGGGGGGAAACGAGCACATAATGTTACTTGTCTTGAGTCTAGAAATAGAAGTTGCATCTATCTTCAAGAACATGCCTCATGAGAGAGTGTGGTCACTCGAAGTAGCACCGAGCAAATCCCCCTCCAAAGTTCGATAACCCGAGAATACCATTAGTATGTGAAGTGGGATGCAAAGAGATGCCATAAATTGCTCGTAACGTCGTGCACAACAAATAGAACTTGCCACCACATATTCGGGTCACCCTTTTTGACAACAAAGTACAATTCACCACTTGACTCCCTCAAGCTAGGTATCCGAATGTCCTAAGCAAATTTGCAATCTCATTCCTTGACTCATTGTTGGATGTCGTGCGGAACTGTGAGATTGGCCTTCTTGGTGAAGAAGAATCCGTCTAGCCAAATCCAATGATCCCGCCTTGTAGACGGGCCTGCAAAGCTAGTAATGAAGTCTCTATTAGTCAAATAAAACCTTTGATACACTGCTCAGGTTAACTCTGAACTGAAAGTTGGCAACCACTAATTGTCAACCCATGCCTCACGAACATATATATTATATACTGCTATTCACAACTAGAACAAGCAACCAAGGAAATCCGATGTCCAGAGGGTCCTCCCTCATCAAGTTGTTAACCAAGAATTTGAAACATCCCCCTCCATCAAGCGTATGGAAATGTAGGAGTCACCACACATAGCACTTTCCAGAAAGTTGTTGGCTCGCGACTAGAATGCGGATGGATGCATAGATTCAAAGGTCATAGGTGCTTCTTATTAAGCGGCATGTGTTGTTCCAGAAATGTTTATCCAAGTTGAACATGATAGATATTTACGCTCCAGCTTGAGGGATAGTAGGAAATATTTTTTATGTTATTCCTTTCATGTGTTATTTCCTTTTCTCATTCATTGCCCTTGAAGTTTCTCATCTATATAAAGGAGTCTTATGGCCTAAACATGTCATTTAATTCTTTCCGCAGGTTAATCGTAAACACACTCAAAAAAATATTTTTTGGTAGAGTGATACGTGGAACTGTTATAAGCGAATCCATCATGAGGAAGAAATCAAGTTTCATTGAGTGATCTAATTTTTCGTGAGACATACGAGAAATTTTCCCTGAGATCTGTTTATAACTTTTGATTTAGTCATCGATTCAGGGTGATATACAATGTTCTACAATAAATTGTGCTCGACTTAAAGCTTAAGGTTCTTCAGAAATGCTGCAAAAATCTATTGCCAATGTTAGATGTAAATAAACAAAGTATGCATGGCATGCAAATAACTTTTTTATGAGAAAAGATCGGCTAATAAGATGCCTCAGATGATTTTCCATATGATATGTGTCATTTTAGAAAATTGAGCAATCACGATCAATATTTGAAACAACAAAAGGTGAAAACAAAGTATTTTCCTTGAAGGCGAGTCGAGGTATAGCCTCGAGGTGGTCGATACATAAACCTCAGTTTAAAGAGAAAAATACTTATAAAAACTACCAACAATATATATTAATGAAATTATATATTATCTAACTAATGTATGATATAAATCGCTATGATATATGATGGAATTATAGAGACAAGAACTTTGAAAGAAAATATATATAACTCCATATACTTTTCTACTATATTCCATCCATTCAAAAGGGGCATCGGCTATAATTGTCGTTGAAGTATCAAAGACTACATATTTGTTACTAAATTTTTTGCGGTGCATAAAAATCATGGTTATATGTATCAATGAAATATACATGTTATGCGCGTATAATATATGATAACATTGAGATGCCTTGAATCCTATCTTTTTTATTTTGTGTAGTACATTACGTAGCTCATTTTGTGACATCTCCTAACCCTAGTGGGCGAAGCTCGCTATCTAGATAGGGGTTCCTAAACAAAATTAAGTTTATGAGTAATGGTTGCTTCCATATTCGTGGATTCGTATGTTTAAGGGTAGAATATTAAGAGTTTCCTGAAATAATTGGACATTTCTGATGATTAATATGAACATGAAAGAGACCAAGTTTAATCATTCATCTTATATAAATGTATCCTAAATTATTATGCATTTATAAGTATTTGAAACTCTCGATTGAACAATTATTTTCCTTATTAAAATGCTCAAAAATCCCTAAATTACGTCAAGAAACGCATCGACCGAGCTAGGTACGCGCATCGCCCAAGTAGCCGAAGGCGTGTGCCTCAACGACTGCCTTGCCTTAAGTTTAAGATTCTCCAAGTATGTTTAATGGTAAATATGAACACGGAAGAGATCAAGTTTAATAATTGATCTTGTATAAATGTATCTTAAACAACTAGATCTTATAAGCATCTGAATATACCAATAGAATAATAAATTTTCTTAGCAAGATGCTTTTAACTCCCTAAAATGCGTTGAGAAACGCCTCAACCGAGTGAGGCGTGCACCTCGCCGAAGGAGCCTGAGGCGTGCGCCTCGATGCTAAAATGGGCCACCTCTCCTTAAGGCGTAGGCCTTGAGGCATGCACAATGCTCACATATCAGCATTTCGCTCTCACCATATATGTAGTGCATATAAATGTACCAATGTAGACGTTGACTGCCATTACACCAGAGACTTGATACAAAGAGGGCTACTTCGCACTCTTAGCGTACGCTTACAAATCGACGTGCTGACTTGTTCACCAAGCCAATCGCTCACACATAATTTGAAAAATGTTGTAATAAGCCGAGCATGATTGGTATATATGCTCCAGCTTGAAGGGGGGTGTTGAGTATAATTGTGTAACAACTAACCCGAGCAATATTTCGGTCCTCTCTGTGTAGAGGCATCTCTTATTGTAACCTTATCCTTAAGTCTCCACCTATATAAGGAGCTCCAAGGTTCTCAATATGCAACCAGCAATTCCAATTCGGATTTCAACTATGATTTTGGTACTGTGCTTAGAGTAGTAAACTTATGGTTTGTATTTGGCTTTCTGGTATTGAGGTTTGGTTTGATACTTAGTAATTATTAGCTGGAACTTGGAAATATAGTTTATAGTCTTTTGTTCCTTGCTTTTAATAGTATATTGCTCCAATTACTTATATATAGTACCATTCACTAGTGTGGAGTTGTGTCCTTAACGAATCTTAATATTGTCATTTTGTATAGATTACCTTAATTTTGAATTCTCTGTAAAAATCAGGCTTTGCATCTCTATCATCTC
This sequence comes from Ottelia alismoides, assembly GCA_037367405.1. Lineage (NCBI taxonomy): Eukaryota > Viridiplantae > Streptophyta > Magnoliopsida > Alismatales > Hydrocharitaceae > Ottelia > Ottelia alismoides. The sequence continues at coordinate 233,344 of JAZKJV010001435.1, read as the reverse complement.
GAGGCTTATGATTTGCCTCATATCTGGGAAAACTGTTTTGCACGACCTCACGTTCGTTTAAACCTTGAAAGTAATTCGTGACATCCATTCAACATAATTTTCTTTTGCCCTAATTATGAACATTATTTATGCATTTAGTTTGTTTTATTAAATCTCTCAATGTGCAATCTGTGCCTTTCATTCATGCATCCTCTCATATTTTGGCAAGTATCTTCTCATTTATGTTTGTCTCTTTGCTAATTTACCTGATCATAAAACACTCGTGTTTTATAACCTTTTGGATTTATTAACATAAATATAATTGCTATGGGTGTTCAAAATATCTAGGTCAAGCACTTACCTAGCATGCATTTTGACCCTAGACTTGCGTGTATTCATTTGGAAATGCCGGGTTAGGTATACATTATACCCTAACCTATGCCCTATTTAAAATTCCCAAGTGGAATAGCGGGCTTCCCCTGCCGCCATTGATTAAAAAAGATGCAAAAAGTTACATATAGATATGAATATAGTTGTTGCATTATTTGTATCTATGTCGATGAATATGAAAAATATATTACCATATATTAATAATGGATACAACGAACATGAAACTAATTGGATCTGATATCACCGTTAGTAGAAATATAAATTGATTATATTAAATTTACATGGATTGAACGACTTATAAATGAAAATATTTGTACATATATCTGTATCCATTTTGATGTAGATACAAATGCTAAAATACGAACAACAGTAATGAATCAGACATTCGAGCTCACACACTCACAGATATAATTAAATTTATATTAGAATTTAAGGTTTTTATCAGTTGTGTCCCTATGAGATATTACAATATCAATTATATGCCTCCCGTTTTTGCAATATTAGTTGTTCCCCCGGCCAAGCTAACAAAAGCGTAAAAATGATAACATTGCAAGAAGTTGGGGGTACAATTGATATTGCAAAAGGGAGTGGTATAACTGACATTGTAATATCTCAGGGGGACACAACCGACAAAAGCCCTGGAAATTATTAACAATGTTTCAATTGAACACAACAACAACAAAAACTTATCCCACATTAAGTAGGATATGGTACATGGATTCTTTGCCTCCATTCATATTCTCGAGCTTAGATTCAAATAACTCAGATCCCTTCAGATAATCTCATTCCAATACTCTTAGGCCTTCCTCGCCCTCTCTTAGCCGGTTCAACTCCTAAATCTCACATCTTCTAACTGACGCATCCACCAACCTCCTTGCAAGTGACCAAACCATCTTAAGTTGTTATTTCTCATCTTATCTACTAATGGAGATACACCGGCTTTCCTTTTAATCGCATTATTCCGAATCCGATCTTTTCATGCATGACAACACGTTACCCTATCATCTACTATGCTTTGCTCTGTCTCCGCTCCCAGCTCTATTTAAACGAGAAAAGGGCGAATAAGAAAATGGAATGATATCTAGTAGACACTAAGAAGATTATGGGCGAGACGAGGCCGGATGTATTGAATGAAAGAGAACCGCCCCAAAGCGAAGGAGGTGATATCCCTATCTTCTTAGAGAATGTGCAACCAATTCTTTCCCTGAATGACAAATCCTCCCAGTTTGCGGAGCAAAAAGATGTAGCCAAGGAACTGAGCGTCGAGCGGCCTATCTCGTGTCTTTTTAGCGCCCATTCTTTGAACCTTGTCAATGATATCCACCTTAATATTTTCATTTCTGCTACTGTCATTTTTCTGCACATGTCTATGGTTCGTAGGCCAACATCTAGATCCATAGAGCATAGCATGTGTCATAGTTGCTTTGTGGTACTTTCCTTTGATTTTGAAAGGAATTTTCTTATAACATAAAGCAATATAGGCTCTTCTTCACTTTAGAAAACCTACATTTATTCTATGAGTACCGTCTCTTTTTTTTTCCATCATGATGCAAAATAGATCCCAAGTATCTAAACGAGTATTTCTTTTGAATGGTATTGTCTCCAATCTTCACCTCGATTCCTTCATCGCTGCTTCCATCAAATATGTTCTCCATATATTCAGTCTTAGCCCTACTTGTACGAAATCCTTTCAAACAATTTTGAATGTATCCTTTATTCTTATAAAGAGGCACCACGATGCATGGCCTCAAATTTTGACGAAATTCAGTCGAATTTTGATATCCCGTCGAATCGAAATTCGACTGAAATGGCCGAAATGACCGAAATATGGGGACCCTAATACAAAAAAATGATCGAAATGATCGAAATTTCCGTCGAATTTTGACCGAAATTCCGTTCTAGTCGGTCATCGAATGGTGTCCGAAACCGACATTTAAGGCCTTGCCACGATGCTTCTCCTCCTTTCTTAAGGCATTTTCTTGCCACATCAAATAACAATGAATTAGTAAGCCAAGTCAAACCACGTTCACTTAGAACTCTCCATACTTCTATAGAAATGCGATCATGTCTTACATCTTTCCCATGTTTCGTAACCTTCAAAGTCTCCTCTACTTCCTTCTTTTCAATCCATCTATAGTTTGCACAATTCAAGTAACTTTCAGTACTAGCTAGATCTCCCCAAGTAATCTCTTTATTCCCTTTCCCATTGAAAATCTTATGGAAATACTGCTTCCATCTAATCTCTATATCCTTCTGAGTAACAAGCACATGTCCTTCCTCATCCTTAATGCATTTCACTTGAGAAAGACCTTTGGTCTTCCTTTCTCTTGCTTTGGTCAATCTGAATATATCTTTTCGGTCTTCCTTAGAGTCTAGCTTTTGTAAAATACATCATAAACTTTTGACTTATCTTCATTTACCACCTTTTCTTTCATCTTCGCTATCTTGTAGTTTGTGATGGTTTCATTTGTTCCATTACACATAGTTTTTAAGCAAGCTCTTTTAATTTTTAGCTTCTATTGACTCCTTTGCTCCACCACCAAGCCTCCTTTTGGTCTGAAACTCCTCCCTTAGACTCACCTAGCTTCTCTTTGGCCATCCTTCAGATACAAGATGCTACCACCTTCCACATCTCATTCACACTTCTTTTACAATCCTAAGATAAGTCATCTAAACCCTTCTCTCTAGCTTGGTTGCTTCCATTGAATATTTCACCATCTAGTTATAATGACCTCGGGAACCATCCTTTTCTTTACCAACCCTTTTAGTTGCACGTCCCTGACTAGTAAGTGGTGTTGAGATGTCGAGCTCTCTCATGGGATTACTTTGCAGTCTAGGCAACACATTCGATCTCTTCTCCTCATCGCAAAGGAACCTATCTGTGTTTTAGAAGGCCATTCTTATATGTAATTAAATGCTCTTCCCTCTTCTCAAAGAGAGTGTTTTCTATGAAAAGGTCGTAAGTTGTTACAAATTCTTAAATGACTTTTCTCTCTTCTTCTCTATCCTCGAAGTCTTGGCCTCCATGAATACTAGCATACCCTGAAACATCCTTCAGCATAGCCCGGAATATCCTTTCTCACATATCCATTAAGATCTCATCATAGGAAAACCGTCTCTCCTTTTGTAATTTCTTTAATAATCTTATCCAAATCCTCCAAAAAAATGTTTAATCCTTTCATCTAAACTAATTATCGGTGCATAAACTAAGATGATTAAGGGTGTTAGCGGGTTAGGTTTGGGGCGTGTTTCGATATTCCCAAACTCGTACCTATATATAAATATCATTACCCTTACCCGTCCAATTAGTAAACGTGTAATTCCCAGTTCACCCAATGGGTGCCCACATACCCAACACAGTAAGATCGAATGTACACAATATTTTCACATATGGATGATAGAGAGGGACCATATGTAATTGGACCGGTAAAAAAATAAAATAAAACATGATAAATCAAATAACTTGTATAAAAAAGAATAGCATTAAACATTTAAATAACGTATATATCTTCTTGCATTTGGAAGTGACTCCAAAATGCAATATATTTTGGGTACCTATGTAACATATTTAAATACATGTCTATACAATGTACACACAAATTCAATAGGGTTTTTATCAGTTCTGCCCCTCTGAGATATTGCAATTTCAGTTATGCGCTCCCTTTTTAGGAATATTAGTTGTACCCCCGACTTCTTGTCGTTTTATCACTTGTGCCCTCTGTTACTTTAGCCGTCAACTATTTGAACCTAACCATGATTTTCTCAAACCATAGTGCAGTTAAGAGGGGCATATCCGGAAAAAAAAGTCCACATACCCCTATCACTCTTCCTCCCTCCTCGTCACCCTCCCCTTCCTCCTCCGACCACCTCCTCATACATTCCCTTCTCCTCCGTCGTTCACCATCATCTTCGACTTCTTCCTCAGATGAACGCACCACCTCGGCATCCCAAGAATCAACTTCTCACCTTCTACTGCCATCACCCTCGCCGTCAACAACTCTCTCTGGAGGAGGATGCCCAAAAGGGACGACCCACATGATGTCAACTTCACCCTAAGCTTCCCTGAGATACCCAACTCGCCTACGTACCCCTAGTGGCATATCTCCTCGAACTACCGAAGATACAAAGAAGGTGATCCGGTTTCGGAGTCCATACGAGATGGATACCTTGCAAACATAGCCAGCTTTGGAACGATGGTCAACTCCTTCGAGGCCATCGACAAGGCTTGCCTCGATCACTTGCATTGCGATCTCGACCACGGAAGGGTCTGGGCTGTGGGACCTCTGGGTGAGAAGGGTGACAAGGCGTTGGACTAAGGAGGACCGAGCTCGGTGGAAGTGGGAGTCATTATGGGTTTTCTGGACTCATGCCCGGGTGGTCGGTGGGTTACGTGTGTTTCGAGAGCCAGGCGGTGCTGACGAAACCCCAGATGGAGGCGGTGGCGCACACGCTGGAGTTGAGCGAGACGAGGTTCGTGTGGTGCGTGAAGGAGGCTGTGGGGGGAGGACCTTGGTGCGAAGGTGGGAGGGCATTAGGAAGGAGCGTGGGCGGAGGGGGATGTCAATATTCGTATCCATTAGAAAATTATGTAAACACATATGTATCCATATCCCCGAAAAATGAATTCAATTATTGACATCCATATCTTTATTCGTAAAAAAATAAAAACTCATATACGTATATGCATCCATATTCAACAAAAATCAAAATTACACATCTGCTTACAACAAATACAATGACAGATAGATGCAAATATGTTTGTATATGGTTGTATCCCTTTTTGGGAATAGTGGAGACTTATATATCAGGTGTTTAACTCTCTTGGTATCAAAGAAAGTCAATTTTAGGGTGGTATTGTGGTGGTGGGGACATCCAGCCATACACCAGTGACCTTGCAGCCCCGAGCCAGCTCAGTTCTCAGTGCACCTGAGGCATCCTCGAGCTTCGTTGGGCATGTGAGCTCTCTTGCATGGGAAGGCGGCAACCGACACCCTTGCTACTATTTACTTGACGATCGTTGGTTCCCGGGGGCATCTGCCCGTACATATGGGGGGAGAGGCACATAGCCTCGGATGTGCCAAGACACCTGAAGGTGAGGGGTGGGGTTGGTCGCATTAGGGCGAATAACTTAGGCAAGGTTGGGGAGGAACTTTCGGGGTTTCACGCTAATCTTTTTGCTGATATGGTGAAAGAGCTAATCTAGAGGTGTTCGATGCGACAAATCACAAATTTACGTGGCGGAATTCGTCGTCTAGGTCTCTGATTGATCGGTTAGTCTGGCGGCTTTTTCTTTACTATCTAGATCAAGATCCGATCACATACCTTTGTGTTTGGACACTTGCTGTGACAGAGCCACAGAGGCTAATCTTCCTACTTCAGATTCGAGTGGTGCTGGATGTTGGATGAGGGCTTACATGCCTTGGTGGTGGATTTATGGATTAGCTTGAAGGTGGAGGGTTCGACTCTTGCGAAGTTAGTTACGAAACTAATGGCCCTACAGTATAGACTGCAGGACTCAGGAGGGTTTCTAGGGCGGAATGCGAGTAGAGGCGGAATCAGACACTCGAAGGTTTGGTGAGAGTGGATTTGTTAGAGGATGCTAGTGATTTGGATGGTTGAGGAGGTTGTGAGCTACGACCTACGGGTTGGTACACAAATCATTGAGGAGGATAGGAAGAGGGAGGTGGAGTGGAGACAAAGATCAATGCAAAAGTGGTTAAAGGAGGGGAGACAAATACGAGTTCTTTTTATAATTTGGCAAATGGCAAAAGAAGGAGAAACCTCATCCACTCAAACGAGGTTGGAGGGGGGGTTGAAGTGAGCGGTGAGCGCAAGAGTAGTGACGATCTATTTCAAGAACACGAGCATGCAAGCAACTCACAACAGTGCGAGGTGCTTTGTAGCTGGGGTGAACGCCATGCCAGACATGGCCTTAAATGTCGGATTTCGGTTTCGTTTCGGTCAGTGTGGAACGAGAAATTCGGTGGAATTTCGATGGAATTTCGGTGAAATGGACATAAATTGGGGAAATTACTTGAAAACTCACTTTCTAAAATTAAGATTTCTAATATTCTTTAACTTAATAAATGATATAAAAATATTCATTTTTTTGCTAATAGCAAGATATTAACATAATATTAACATGATATGTCACATTAAATTTCCATCAAATTGCCCCAACAGTAAAAAATAGCTTGCTGCTAAGAATCATAACCAGATTTATAACCAAAATTAGTTGTCATTAGTTTCACCTCTTGAATATGAAGAGAATGGTGACTCGTGCAATAATAGTAGAGAAAAACATAGACCAACAAAGAGTACTAGCAAAATGATATTTTATGTAAGAAATTGAAGATTGAAAAATACTTTCAACTTAGAAAAATATTTAATTTTAGAAATAAAATACGATACATACACAAATCTTTTTAATATGCATGTCTAATAGATGCATTGAATAGCTTGTGATCGTAAAATATATGCTATACACGACACACACAAATAAACTACCAAGAATCTGCTTAGCATTCACAAGTACAATCTATATCCAATCTGATAGTAGGCAAATACTCACCGTCACAATATTTGGAAAGTTGCTAACAAACTAGCACTTGTACAACAACACATACTCCTAGCAGATAAAAGCCACGAGTTTCGCCATGTCCGAAAAGAGAAATTTAGGAGAATTTTGGTGAAATCATCGGAAATCTTGGAAATGACTTTAAATTTGACTTTTTCCAAAAATTAAAACTTTATATTCCTAAGTAAATAAATAAAATAGAAATGCACATTTGGTTGTAAAATAGAATTATAAATATACGTTTTGAAGAGCAATGCGTTGCCTAGAGTCAGAACTGTATGCTAAACTGGAAGAAAAAAACCATGATAATCACTTTGTCAATAAGAATGAGGTGACACATTAACTACTAATCAGAACATATATATCAAATAGAACCCATCAGTTAAAACATGAATTTAACACTTAAATCTTGTATATAATTAATTTGGTTAGGATCTAGATCTAAAATTTAAAAACTAACTAAGGAAACTTCTTCAAATAATCTAAAGCACTCTAAAAAATCAACACATCAATGAATAAATGGGTGAAATTCATTAATATATGCAAATTTCGATGAAAGTGAAGGGTAGATTCATTTATTTTGTTGTTTCACGAAAATGACATGCAATTTTGATGAATTTTCGTTGACATTTCGGTGATATTTCATTGAAATCCTTGAAAAATAAATAAGGCAACATTTCGATTTCGGTGACCTAAAGAAATGAAAATTTGAGAGAAATTCGGTGGAATTTCATTGAAATTTGAGGCCTTGATGTCAGACTGATGCGACAAAGTTGACGAGACTTATTGGTTTGCTGGAGGTTCGTGAGGCTCTGTTTGATCTCAATCCAGACGGATGTCCTGGTCCGGATGGGTTTCCAGTCTTCTTCTATCGAGAATTCTGGGATCTCATTTCCGAGGAGATATTAGAGGTGTCGAAGGAATTTGCGGAAGGGAACTACGATTTTGTTAGGATAACATCATTTATTTTTGTGCATCATCTATACAAGGGTGGAGTACATGTCCATTGCTCTTTTAAATGCAATTTACATGATTATGGCAAAAATGTTCGTGAACCGCTTAATGGGGTATGTAATAAGATTGTTTCACTGGTTCAAAGTGCTTTCCTTTCATGTAGACAACTTATGGACAATGTTGTTATGAACTCAGAGATTGTGGCTGATTGGCGTAGGCGAAAAAAAAAGGAGTTCTATAGAAAGTTGATTTCTCCATGGCTTACGACTACGTGGATTGGTGTTTTATCTGAGCCTCGCTTTACTAGCTCAGTTTTCCAGGTAGGTGGTCTGCTTGGATAAAGAGGTGCGTCACGATTGCGTTATGTGCGGTGCTTGTGAACAGTCAAACTTGGTGGGGGGCTTCCAGCCTCATCGGGGTGTTCGACAGGGATTGTCTTTTAGCTCCGCTCCTTTTTGTTCTTGTTATTGATGCTCTTCGGTTGTGGTTGACCATGCGGTCACGGACTCAGGGGGATTTTGCAACAGTTACTCTAAGGAGGAGATCTCAATCCCCTTCATTCAATATGCAGATGATACGATCATGTTTATGTAGGAATCCCTTTGAGTTGCAGAGGTGATTCGACATTTCTTGATATCTTTGGGATATGGGTTGAAATCAAAAGGGAGAAATCAGAATCCGTACTATTTGGTCTACTGGAGGATGAGATTATGGACTATGGAGGTTGGTTAAGATCATCGCGGGGACACTTATCGATGCGTTACCTTGGTGTTCCCCTGGTGGCAAGGAAGATATTTATAGGCTGAGGCTGACAGGGTGGAAGTCGATATGCATACGAAAGGTTAAAGATTAGGTGTACCTATGATCAGTGCTTTCCTTGATTCTAACTTATTCCTCTCCTCTGTGTTGTTCCATGTTGGAGTGAGGAAGAGGCTTGAGGGCATCATGAGGAGGTTTTTCTGGTCTTCGTTGGGGTGGACAAATGGCTTCCCTTTGGTGGATTGGAAGTTGATCACATGCTCCAATAATGATGGGAGCCGTGGGGTGCGTAGATTGGAAAAGATGAATAATGCTTTGCTTAGCAAATGGATTATGCGTATTTGAGGTGATTGTGATAGCCTGATTTGAAATCTTATCCGCAAGATGTACGTGTGCGGAAACTCTTTTCCTAATTCTAGGGAGCTCGGGACGATGCCTTCTTATTTCTGGAGAGGCATTTGTGGTGTGGCAGAGGGAGTTGTCTATTTCTAAGACCGGTTCTTGGGATGGGAATGGTTTCAAATTATGAGCTAATGATTGGCATGAAAGATGGGCCTTGTGAGTGCGTTTTTTATTGTTATTGGTGTTGGCGACCAACTAGGAGGCTTCAATGGCTGAGATTTGGGATGGACATCTTTCTTCCCACATTTTAGATCTGAACTTTCAGATCGGAGATTGGTAGAGTTGTTGTTGTTGCCTAAGGATCTGGAGAGTGTGGCTGGGCCTACTGATGGACAGGATTGTTGATGTTGGCGTGCCGATACTTTTTCTATCGGGAATGCTTACAGAGTTCTGAAGTATCCTATGATCTTTGGCCCTGGTGGTTGTGAGGTGGATTGCAGCAGGATTTGGAAGCGGAATGTCCCAACTCACGTTAAGGTATTCCTTTAAAATTTTCGGAGGGGCAAACTCTTTACTGCGGAACAGTTTGTGTTCCAAATACGGACCTAACATGTTCGTTATGCCATGAAGACGTGGAGGATGCATATCATTTGTTCTTTAGGTGTAAATGCTCATTGGACGCATAGAACATGTTCGAGGATCCACAAGTCTTTTTGACAGTGCGTCGGATTGGGAATCCATTGGGGGTGGATGGATTGGCTAAGAGAAAGAGAGATCTAGGTATTTAGCACCAATCTGGGTTATTTGGCTTGCTAGAAAGGTGTGATATTGCGTCAAAACCATATGTATAGAGAAAATATGGTGGCACATGCTAGGACGCTAGCTGATAGTTGGGACTTGTAATCTTTTTATTCTCTTACCTACATTGGGCTTATAATCTTTAATGAGGTGATAAATGCTGAAGTTTTTGGGCACACACCTATAAGGTAGAGGTCCTTTTTTTCTTTAAAAAAAACTCTCTTGGGTTTAATTTTTATTACCAGAGACAAAAAGATAATTGGATGTGAACTGATGGAGGGAGGGCGGAATCGAGCTAGATTTTTATAGATATGAATTGGAGACTATAAGATGAAACATATACATTTATTTATATTTATTATTTATTTGTGTTTGGGCAGGTTTGGGTTCAGGTACCTATAGGGCAATCCTAAACACAAACACATACTTGCACACGTAGTAAGTTTAAAATCCAAACCCACCTAAAAATAAATGGGATGTGCTTCAGGTTCTTAAATGGGATGGGTTTGGGTCGAGTATCCAATGGATAGAGCCAAATTGATATCCCTAGAGATAATGTTCTAAATTTCTTCTTCAAGCAAAGCAAAATAATCCGATTCGTAAATCTTTGCACCTCATTCACACTAAATTCATATAAATAACCACTCCAACACCATTTCTACTCTTCTTTTTGCATAAATACCACAATTTAAAGCATGGCTTCTTATCTCCCATGCTTTCTCTCTAACCCATTTTGTCTCTTGGAGATATATTATCTAAATGTTCTTTCTTTCCATCATATCTACCATCTTCATTGATTTTCCAGTCAAAGTGCCAATATTCCAACTACCTATCCGGAGCTTTTTTTGCCTTTTCTTTGGAATAACTTCTTTACTCAATGCATTATCATGCGAGAATCCTTGCAAATTTTGTACTGCATCTGGGTGGCGATGCAACGGAACTAGTTTATTTACTCACATACGTTCCTCATTGGAGAACACTTGCAATTTTTGTTAATCTGTATCTTAGCGAGTTACATACTCTCTGATTCATGCACATTTTATTTTTAATTTCTACATGCATCTCCATCACATCTTTGGTATTTATTAAGATTTTCGAATACATACAAGAATATGATGATTGATTTTGTAAATAACTTGCTAAGTTAACGACATGTTATTCCTATTTGCAAGTAGATTGGTGGTTGGGACAAGTTATGAGACTAATTTTCTTGGAAGGTGTATTTACGGGAACCCGTGGGTACCTGTTACTTATTCAAATGAATCGGGTACCATGATACGGGTACCGATTGGAACGGGTCAAGTCGATTGTGACATGGTCATTATGGGTCGGGATAGGCCAGTTAAGGAATGGGTAGGGTACTCGCCTCGTGAACACCCATTAATTGCTACTTATTATTAGTTTGGGAGTAACCTGTTTCTTGACAACTGCTGGCATAATTTAGTGGTGAAAAATATGGTTGTGGTCTTGGAAATTGAGATTTATTAACCTTGCACTTACCCAACTTGTTTCATAATGCAATTTTGATGGTTTTCGTGACAGGACGGATGCAGATCCATACAGTCAAGCTGCATCAAATCTAGTTGCTGGCAGTAAAATTGAAGAAGCCGTCCAGCATATTCTTGACATTGGCGGTGGAACTTGGGACAGAGAAACTGTTGTGCGTGCTCTTCGTGCTGCTTTTAATAATCCAGAGAGGGCCATTGAATATTTATACTCTGTAAGTTGGTTCTCCGTGCCTGTCTTTAAATGTTTCGACTATATGCTGGACTGTTCTTTCATTTGTTCCGTTCATTCTCCTCATAGGATTGACCCGAATTAGATAGTTATTTCCGGAGCAATCAAAATTCCGTTGGCGACCTTTTGTTTTTAGTTCCTTGTTCTTATGATTAAGTGACTGGAATAATGATTTCAAGAGCAATGAAATTCCTAACAGTTGGCGACCTTTTGTTTTAAATCCCTTGTTCTTAGGATTAAGTGACTGGAATAATGATTTCAAGAACAATCAAAATTCCTATTGACTCAAATCCCTTTTTGAGATAATACGGATTGAAAGTAATGGGATAAGGGACGGTCTCTGACTTCCATCTAAAATATTTTCAGTTGCCTTTTTGTTATGTTGTTTATTTATTTTTTCTCTTTTGCTTCCCCGTTAACATGTAAAAATTAGTTCTTTTTACTTAATCTTTTTAAATTTGAAACTCCCCTTTCAAAAATTAGTTCTTTTTACTTAATCAGGAAAGTCACGCCCTTCCAAAAAAGGGAAAGTCATGAGATGATAGTTCAGCATCAATGCATTAAATTTGGAACTTTCCCTATGTCATGGTATAAATTGGGAAAAATCATGAAATGATAAGACAGTGCCAATGCCATTCTTGTAATAAGGGATATCGCAAGATCAATCTTAAGTATCTGTTTATTCTTTGAACTTAAAACCTTATAATCATATATTTGCTTTGAAAATATGTTCCGAAATCTTAATTGAGCTCATAAAGTGGTTTTTAAGATGTTATGTTTTGGATTTGCCTTCTTTAGTTTATTTCTATTAGTTGTTATCGGTGTATTTTCCCTAGAGATTTAGATTTCCTTCTGGCTAGTACCAATTGCTAACATGTGCAATGCACCCAGGGGATTCCTGAGCAAGCGGAAGTGCCGCGGGCTGCTCCGCCACCTCCAGCTCCGGCTGCTAATCCTCCTCCCCCGGTTCAACCTACTCTTCCTTCAGGTGGTCCTAATGCGAATCCTCTGGACCTATTCCCACAGGTAAATGCGGATATTTTAATTTCTTGGACCGGAGTGATTATGCCATATTATTACCGGTGTCATATTTGTTCAAAAGGGGCTTCCAAGTGTTGGCAGCGGCAATGCTCCTGGCAACAACCTTGATTTTCTAAGAACTAGTCCACAGGTCTCTTCTAAGACAGATCACTTTTAGTAAGTATTCATTCAGTCTAAATACCGGAACTAACATGTTATATTAATCTTATCTGTAGTTCCGGGCTCTACAATCAATGGTGCAAGCAAATCCTCACATTTTGCAGGTACTCAATCATACCTAGGACAAAATTTTAAGTATCTACCAATTATTAACCTTAAATTTTGGTATGTTGATGTAGCCGATGCTTCAAGAGTTGGCAAAGCAGAACCCGCAACTTATGAGACTTATTCAAGAGCATCAGGCAGACTTTGTGCGGCTGATCAACGAGCCCGCCGAAGGAGGAGAAGGGTGAGAAGTTGTAGTTAGATTTTTGACCTTTGCTCGTATGAACATCATTCTAACCTGCTAATGTATGGAATCAGGAATCTTCTAAGCCAGCTAGCCTCTGCTGTGCCACAATCCGTCCAGGTCACACAGGAGGAGCGTGAGGCTATTGAGCGTGTAAGTTACCGAAGTGTTGTCTTTTTTATTCTGATTTATGTCGGTCGCATTGGTGGAGCAAAACATGGGTGACTGAACATTATTCTTTTCCGGAGTTTATGATTTTCACTAACAAGACGTTGGAAACCATCGTTAGCAGATGCACCAAACTATTTACTGTAGGATATAACGTATTCAACACCAAATTTAGTTCGTCGATTGAAATCTATGGAACTGAAATTATAATCCTTGCATGTTTCATATCCCCACTTGACATGCATATTTGTATATTTTCTATTTAGGGGATCTATCTACAAAACAAATGTACTTATTTTTTACAAATGTAGACTTATAGAAGTGAGAGTATATGCTCTATGTGGTTTAAACCTTCATGTCTGACCTCATAACTTGATTAATTTTGTTCAGCTGGAAGCTTTGGGTTTCGACCGGACGCTCGTCTTGGAGGTGTTCTTTGCTTGCAACAAGAATGAGGAGCTGGCAGCCAATTACCTTCTGGATCACATGCATGAATTCGACTGATCATTTGGAGGTGTTCTTGATGAGCATTTTGGACAGGCAAGTCCCAATTGCAGAGGTCGACATTTTTCACCCTTTTTACCTGGTTTAATCCGGTTATTCAGAATTCTCTATGTACCATAGACAATGTTTTCGGACTTTATCGTGTGCTTTGTTTATCTTGTTCCGAGAGGCGTAAGTGACTACTGGACAATTCGTGAAGCACCTGAAAATTTTCTTTGATAATTAGTTGTGAATAATATTTTGCAAATATAGGAAGTTTCTAGTGACGGGTGATGTTGAAAGTTGAATCTTTGGTGGGTTTCATACCTGTTGTTCGAGCCGGGGGAGTTTCTCGATTAACATTGTGTAATTCGTTTTCTTAAACTGCAATGTTTTTGCAGATGTTCTATCTACCGGTCACATGCAGTTCTCCACGAATGTTTGGACATGTATTAGAACCGTTGGGGGAAGCTTGAGTTGGATGGGCTTGGTTTGTCAATGCCTTCTTGCTCATGAGTTCTTCCAGATAAGTCAATTGAGTCAAACTTGATTGCTTCGTTGAGCAGAGGTTGAGTTGAATCTTGCTTAGTGATGAATCGCAAATCTGCCTCTTTAATAAAAGGAATTGTTGCAATACATGAGGCAGATTTGGATCATGCAAAATCCACACCTTCGAATATGTGGAAGTTCTTTACTTGGCAAGCATACCAAGGTCAAACACAGGGATACATGCCTTTTCGTCTATTTATCAAAAATTATCAATTAATTAATGGGTGACTATTTTCAAAGACTTAGGTCTTCATGCAGATGCACAATAAAATACAAATAAAATAACACAAACACAATAAAGGAAATGATGCATGTTTTTTTATTTGATTTTTAATGCAATTGAAAGATGATGCATGCAATTTAAGAGTGTATAAATAAGCCCGAAAAAGATCAAATCCAAGAGTGTTAGATTATAAGTCAATTTCAGAGTCAAATTAGAGCAACAAAGAATTTTAATGGCATTTAATATAAAGAGCAGGGAAATTATAGATCATAAAAAATTAGCTCCAGTAATTAAGTGTCAAATCAAGAAATTAATCATGTCATTAGATAAAGAATCAGATAAGCTTAAAAACAACACTGAAATCAATTAAAACAGAATTTGTATGTTGAAGATATTAAAGAAACAGTTCAAGGGTATAAATGTAGTAAAAATGCAAGGAAATAAAAGATAAATATTCACAAATAAGCTACTGGAGGGACTATTTTACAAATAACAAAACTCGGAGGGGTCATTCTGTAAACTATCCATTATGTATAGAGATCATTTTGTAATTTCCAAAAGTCACCAGGGTCTCCCTGTAAAATACCTCAGGCGTGCACGTGGGGCACGTGCTTGGGAGACCTAAATGTAATATTGGACAATTTCGGGGTCTTCACTACAAATTACCCAAGGGCAGGCTCGGAAGACAGCCCATGCTCGGGCCACATGGTGTCGTCTGGTGCTTCGGTTCTTTGTTCGGGCAACTGAGCTTGGAGGGTAGGCATGGAGGTTTGGTAGGACACGTGGCGGCATCTGAGTCGTCCGATCGTCGCAATCGGACGACATCTGCTCTTCGTGCTTCGTCGTCTGTCACCGGAGAAGGTTGCGCTCTAGTGAGCTCGTCCTTCCTCCACCGACCTCCAGCAGCTACTTGGAAGGTGCAGGCACCTTCGCGATGAGCTGGCAACGGAGGTGCGTCAACGACTGGGGAGGAGAGACGAAGTAACCTCGCCCGAGAGGGAGCTGGAGATCAGAGAGGAAGTTCGAGCTCCGATCATTGACCTGCACAAGAGGTTAGCGGAATAGCCAAGGCGTGGTGCATGCGAAGTGAGGTGAACGGAAGCCTTTACGAGGGCGGAGGATGTGGAGGCCGGAGGCTTCCTCCGCCTTGACGCCAGAGGAGATGGGTCAAAGCGGAGGAGGTTCTGGGGAAAGAGAGAAGGTGAGCGGATGTGTTGGCGAACATGAAGGTGACAAGGCAGAGCTAAATGGATGGCCAGGAGATGGTGAGAGTGGATGTAGGCGAAAGGAAAATTCGAAGAAAACTCAAGGAAAATAAGATAAAGAGATACCTGGAGAATCAAAGAGGAAGACAACGAAGTGAGGGCTTGGGCTGAGGCTCCTTGGGAGCCTCCGGTCATCTCTCCATCTGATCAGCCATGCCAGAGAGCTTAGCTGCCGCCATGGAGGCGGGGTTCACATGGCTGACACCATGGATCACACTTTGGACGGAAGGTCGTCTTCGCCTTGACCACCGTCCTTCATTGTCACCGGAAGGACTGTAAAGCCATGAACTTGGCATCTCTCGAATCCTATATCATAAGATCCGACTCGTCAAGCGAAAACCAACAGAATTTATTTCGTGTGAATCGGACTTCGTTTCAATTTGTTGTGATTTTCGGAAGAAAGATAAATAAGGAGGGTTAAGAAGTCATTAACCCATAATGATTGTCATTAAGACTAATTAAGTGTGATTAAAGAAATTAATGACGGGTTAAAAATCGCTAATGATCATTAGCAACACTAATCAATAGTTAGCAAAAGATAAGTGTAAACCACGAAAGTTAAATCGCGATTAGTGAAAGTTAATCACGATTAGTGTTAATTAAGCGTCATTAGCGAATCTAGAATCATTTGTATTGTTCTAACTTAAGCCCCAAGTTTGGGATAAGTTTTGGCCAAAACCGTGGGCCAAAACCATGGGCCGCTAAACTATGATTTTCTAACCATAATTAGTGGTTTTCTAGAGCCTATAAATAGCCCCCTACCCATTCATTCTCTTCGATTTCCACTACCACCACCACCACCCAAGGACTAGGGTTGAGAGGTCGGGAGGAGGAGTGGGAGGCGGGGAAAGAGCGCTAGCGAAGCGCTACCGGGGGAACGAGGAGGAGGAAGGTATGATCCTCTCTTAGTTTGCTTCATAAGCTAGGCTTTCTATTCATCCTATTTTCTTCCAAGTTTTATTTTTGATTTATCTTTCTTTCCGATTCGTTTCCTGTTGTGGTTCGAGGAGAAATATGTGTAACACCCTACTTAGGTGCAAGCGGTTGTGCACGTCAATGAACCCTGTGATTCGTCACACATTCACTCACCTAAGACGCGTGGTGTCTACCGATTCTCCATTGCTTATTGTTCTTTCTTTTCCGCTTTTATAGTTATTTTTATGGAGAAATCCGTGCAATAACCTACTTAGGTGCGGGCGGCTGTGCACGTCAGTGAACCCTGTGATTCGTCACACATTCACTCACTTAAGACGCGTGGTGTCTACCGATTCTCTATCGCTTGCAGTTTAATTATATTCTTTCAGTTTCTGTGTTGTTTTCCTATCGATTGATTTTATAGAGGAAACTCTTTTCATTTTTATTTTGAAATATGTCCCGATATAAGGGGAAACTCTGAAGAAATTTTTCGAGAAATATGTCCCGATATAAAGGGAAACTCTGCCAAAGTTTTCCGAGAAATATGTCCCGATATAAGGGGAACTCTGCCAAAATTTTTCTAAAAATATCACCCCATATAAGGGGAAGCTCTGCCGAAATTTTAAGAGAAAATATATTCTTGGCGTTCTTCGTGTTCTTCGCATTCTTCGTTTTCTTCGTTCGTTCTTCGCGTTCTTGACACGTTCTTAGCGTTTTTGATACAAAAATGAAATTCGATCGTTTCAGGAGCCTTAAATCATTATTTCTGAAAACGAAACACGATAAAGAACTGCATACGCGAGAGAGAGCTCGATTAGGTAACGAAATCCTCCCTTTTGCTGTTGGGTTTTCATATGAGATCGTTGAAATTTCTGATTTTATGTTCTTTGCTACAAAGAACACTAATTTGGTTATTTTTGAGAAAAATATGAAAAGTTGCTTTGTGATTTCAACTAAAATAAGGTCTAAGCATCGAATTGATGCAGTGGCTTGGAAAGGGAAGGCGACTAGTACAATGGATATGCCCACGCAAGCAAGCAAAGTCAAGGTGAGAAGCAAGCAGAGGTCATGTTTGACAGGCTGGCTAAGGTCTTTGGTCAGCTAGGTTTCGACGGAAAGAAAAGCTGCAGCTCCCACGCTAAGCTAACTATCTTCAATCAGTAGCTCCCTCCAACTGAGAGGTCAGCAGCTGAAGCTAGGTATGTTGATGACCATCAAAAAAGATATAAGGGAACAACGTCATCATAGGTCAGCATTTTCCACTTCTCGATAGCCAAAATGGGATAAGGGTGGGAATCGAGTGTCTTCTTGGATAGTTAGAGCGTTAGGGTTTGGAAGTTAAAATAGCATAATTATGAGTATATAAATATATGAATTAATATATGTGTAAGTCTATACTCAGTATTTTATGGTTATGCAAATATAAGGCTGAATTGAGGAATTACATCATGGGAATTGATGTGTTTTAAGTAGGATCCTGAAAAGGGTCGTGAGTTACGTTAAGGATGACTAAGAGTAGAACTATAGGTCGAGCATGCAACCTGTAGGTTTGTCGGAAGGAACCCGTATTGGCTTTTCCCTACCTAGGTGGTACACGGTTGTCCTGTTATGATAAGTGCGCACGAAATTAATGATTTAAATGCGTGGTACCGGGAGCCAATATATTCGGATTGAACGACAGAAGATGTGGTCGTGCTATGTGGAGGCACGGGTGGTTCAATAGCGGCTGGATCACGACAACATGTATTTAAAGCTGCTAGGTTGTATAATTAAATGTTTGCCTGAGGTTTTAAGCAACCGAGACCTCGAGGACGGTGTGCTCCTTTGTTTTCCAGGCGGAGGGTTTGAGACCCTGATTAATATAAGAAAAGAAAATTGTGAGGGTAGTATTGGAGGATTGGTTGAGGCGACGTGTTGCGGCATAAGCTTACCAAGATCAACGCAATCTCTAATCCCGAAGGATCCACAGCTTTGGAGTCCAAGAATGGTGGGGTTTTCCTAGACTAATCCCTGACGTGGAATAAAAAAGGAATACGCCTTAAATTAATGAGAATGAATGAAACTTTTTGTGATAACAAGTTTTCAAAAAAATTACGTAATTTGTTTGCTTTTCTCTTCTTCGTTACTTAGCATTCGCTAATTTTTATCCTATGATTTATGGAAAACCCAACAGGTCTAGGTGATCCATCGCAAGGACTTTAAAAATCCATCCAACTTACATACTAGACATCCAGCCACAATAGCTTTTCTTTGTAAGGTAGTTAGTAATATTTCTGTGTATTTCCTTCAAGCTGATGTACATGTAAAGAGTTGTAGTGGGACAATGGATCATGTAAACTTTATTTTGTGAATGGCAAAGTGTTGAAATACTTCCTTCTGAGTATTTTTATTTGTAGTCTGTTTCTGAATGTTAGTTGTGATTGTTGAATAAAATATTGCTGAGTAACCAGATTCGGATATGAGAGGATCTGACGGTCCGGGATTCGGGGTAGCGACAGATTGGTATCAGAGCCCGGTTATTCCATTAATTTATTTAGTAATTAACAACTATGAGCGGTATTCAGAAACTAAGGTTGTAATAAGATCCTTTGATCTTAATAATTGGCTGCAGTACCATTCACAAGTCATTGTCCCTTATGTACATGATGCTAAGACATATAGGACCTAACCTCTGGCCTTAACTTATCCCATGATCATGGCAGATCAAGACGTGTCTAGACAATTAACGACTATGATGACAATATTCCAAGACATGGGGCAAAGGCAACAAGCATTGGAGGAGAGGCTCAATGTACAAGCTGAGAGATCCGAGGCATCTAAACCTGCAGATGCTAGGATTGAAGGTCCTGTCCATCTTTCTGAGGAAGAATCTAGTTACCATCCTTCAACTGAGTTTGCTCCTACCCCAGCTGAAGGAGCAATAGAGAAGGCCCTTCTTAGACACCAAATATTACTAGACAATTGCCGAAAGGGAAGGAATCCTCGATTTAAAGGCATAGAGACACCTACTGAGGCAGAACTACGGCTTGATGACGTCAGCAGGATGTTGAGAATAATACACGCACCAACAGATACTTGCGTACACTTTGCTGATTACTCCTTAGCAGACTATGCAAGACGATGGTGGGGAGCCATTTTCAAGAAATTAGTAGATCATGTTCCATGAGATGTTTTTGAATAAAGGTTTCGAGCCCACTTCTGTCCCTCCCATTGGGAAGAATTGAAGAGGAGGGAGTTAGCTTCTTTGACCCAAGGATCCAAAATGTACGAGATTATCATATTTACTTTACGGAGCTGCTACATTACTCCCCAGCTTTAGAAGCTTCACCACAAGAGTGTCTTACCAAATTTGTTAGCGGTCTTCAAGGATATTTGAGAGAGAAGCTTGCAGGTTTTAGAGCCACCATTGTAGATGAAGCTATGGACATCGTCTCTCGTATTGAGATGGAGAGGGATGAAAACCACCAAAGAAGAAGCTTTCACTTTACTGGTGGACCATCCAAACGTAGGGCAAATTATAACGGAAGAGACAATCGTTATCATCCAGTCGGGTCTAATATAAGCTCGCCACAGACTTTGGGCCAAGAATTATCTGGAAGAAAGGGTTTCTCTAGACCTCCATTATATCCTCGTGACTCAGCAGCAGGAGCTAGCACCTCTATGGCTGGGTCTTCAGCTCAAACAGGAGCACGTGTGTGTTTTTACTGTCATCAAGAAGGCCACCTCAAGAAAGATTGTCCGAAGTTGAGAGGGTCAGGGTTTAAATCAACCCCAATTGACAGTATAACATCCACCTCGAGCAATGGAGCAACACACGGAGGAAGACATGGTAGAGGTCGTGGCTCACAAGGAGCGTCTCCTACACAGCAACCACCACAAAGTGTTGCGGGTTCTAGCTTGCCTAATCCTAATGGCCGGCTCAATGCAATCACTGAAGAACAAGCCTTAATTCAGGCACAGTCGTACGAGGTACCGTTACTATTCATGGCTTTTCAGTACATGCCTTATTTGATTCTAGTGCTTCACATTCATTTATTGCTCGACGGTTAGTACCCACTTTGGGTAAGATACTATTAGAAGTACAACAGTCCTATCTGATCAAGGGACCAGGAGGACAAGTATTTATAATCTGAAAAATCTTGGACAATTGTATAGTAGTGATAGTGGGACATCAATTACATGTTTCACTACTACTAATAGAAATGGAGGACTTTGATCTTATCCTAGGGATGGATTGGCTAGAAAGGCATCATGCATATCTTGACTGTTTTTAGAAGACAGTAACGTTTCACCTTCCTAACTCGATAGAGTTCCAGTTCATTGGAAAGACATCCAATGATAATATCGAATATATCTCTACATTGAAGGCACAACAGTTGTTAGAGCAAGGGTGCCAAGGTTATTTAGCTTATGTAACAACTACATCAGGATCAAACAGAATGATGGAAGATATACCTATAGTGTGCGAGTTTCCTGATGTATTTCCAGAGGAACTACCTGGATTACCACCTAAGCGAGAGATTGAATTTAAAATCTCTCTCATACCTGATACCCAGCCTATCTCTATCCCTCTGTATAGGATGGCACCAGCTGAGTTACGAGAGTTAAAGGTACAGTTGCAAGAACTGTTAGATAAAGGATTCATTCGTCCTATTACTTCACCATGGGGTGCACCTATCTTATTTGCTAGGAAAAAGGATGGGTTAATGCGGTTGTACATTGACTATAGACAATTAAACAAAAAGATCATAAAGAACAAGTATCATCTGCCAAGAATAGATGATCTCTTTGATCAGTTACAGGGTTCAACTGTGTATTCCAAGATTGATTTAAGATCTGGATACCATCAGTTGAAAATTAAAGATATAGATATTCCCAAGACAGCTTTTCGAACTAGATACGGGCATTATGAATTCTTAGTTATACCTTTTGGACTGACAAATACCCCAGCAGCCTTCATGGATCTCATGAATAGGGTATTCAAGGAGTTCTTAGATCACTTTGTAGTAGTCTTTATTGATGTTGTGCTTATTTACTCCTAGGATAAGTATCTACATGAACA
The DNA here is from genome assembly GCA_037367405.1 of Ottelia alismoides. Taxonomy (NCBI): domain Eukaryota; kingdom Viridiplantae; phylum Streptophyta; class Magnoliopsida; order Alismatales; family Hydrocharitaceae; genus Ottelia; species Ottelia alismoides. The sequence goes on along the minus strand of JAZKJV010001435.1, from coordinate 211,654 downwards.
CCATCTCAGGCAGACACTTGAAACTCTAAGGAAGAACAAACTGTATGCTAAATATACCAAATGTGACTTCTGGCTATCTGAAGTATCTTTCTTAGGCCATGTTATTTCTGTGGAAGGTATATCAGTTGATCCTACAAAGGTTAGTGCGGTGATGAGTTGGGAACACCCGAAGACTGTCACAGAAATACGATCTTTTCTGGGATTAGCTGGATATTATAGCAGATTTGTGAAGGACTTTTCACGAATAGCATTGCCAATGACTAGGTTGTCCCAGAAGAAAGTTCCATTCATATGGTCAGATGCATGCGAAATAAGTTTCCAAACACTGCAAGAATGCCTAACATCTGCACCCATCCTTACTCTACCCTCCGGGAGTGAAGGGTTTACAATGTACACTGACGCATCTAAAGGACTTGGGGCGGTTCTTATGCAACATGGTAAGGTAGTTGCGTATGTATCACGACAACTCAAGACACATGAGAAGAACTACCCGACACATGACCTTGAATTAGCTGCCGTAGTTTTTGCTTTAAAGATATGAAGACACTACCTGTATGGTATTACTTTTGAAATCTTCACCGATCATAAAAGCTTGATATATCTGTTTGATCAAAAGGAGCTCAATATGAGACAGAGACGGTGGCTAGAGTTGTTGGAAGATTATGATTGCAATATCTCCTACCACCATGGTAAGGGGAACGTCGTAGCATATGCCTTAGCAGAAGAACTTATTCACCTGGGTTAGTGAGTGCTATCCACTTCTGGGGTTTACTATCAACGTTAAGTGAATGGAAACCATTTGATTGTAGTGTTGATACTATAACTATTCCTCACCGATACAAACCAGAGATCTGGGATAAAATAAAGAAAGGACAGGAGGATGATCCAGTCCTTGAAGACTTGAGACAACAACTTGAGAAGAATGAGATAGAAGGATTCCGGATACAAGATGGGTTACTATATAACCACCACAGAGCTTGTGTACCAGACATACATGAACTGAGGAAAGACATTTTACGTGAAGCTCATTGTTTTAGATTATCTATTCCTACAGGAATTACGAAGATGTATAAGGATCTTCATTCATACTTTTGGTGGCCAGGAATGTAGAAAGATGTTGCTGAGTTCGTGAATTCATATTTTACTTGCCAACAGGTAAAAGCTTCACACCAAAAGCCACCGGGATTGTTACAACCCCTCCCTATACCTGAGTGGAAATGGGAAAGCATTTCCATGGACTTCGTTACTGGTTTACCTCAGACGAGTAGTGGTAAAGATAGTATATGGGTAATATCAGATCGTCTGACCAAGGTAGCACACTTAATTCCAATAAGGTTATCTTTTACTCCAGACCAGCTTGCTGAGTTATATATTACATATGTGATCCGCCTCTATGGTATCCCAAAGAAAGTAGTTTCCGATCGAGGTTCACGATTCACCTCACACTATTGGGAGAACTTGATGAAAGCCTTAGGTACACAGTTATGCTTGAGCACAACATATCATCCACAAACAGACGGTCAGTCAGAACGTACGATTCAGACACTAGAGGATATGCTACGAGCATGTGCCTTAGAATGGAAGGGATCATGGATTAACCATTTGCCTCTTGCAGAATTCGCCTACAATAATAGTTACCATACAACTATTGGTATGGCACCATTTGAAGCACTTTATGGACGTAGGCGTACTACTCCTTTGTGTTGGCAAGAGGTCGGAACAAAGGATCTTTATAATTCAGATATACTCCAGGAGACACGGGAAGACGTAGAGCTTGCTCGAAAAAGACTAATAACTGCCCAGAGCCGCCAGAAAAGCTATAGTGATACCAGACGAATAGACCTTGAATTTGAGGTAGGTGACTTTGTATTTCTCAAAGTATCACCTATGAAGGATGTTCAGAGGTTTGGCTTGCGTGGGAAGTTAGCACCCAGGTTCGTGGATCCCTTTGAAATTATTCAACGGATTGGAAAAATTGCCTATAGACTTGCGCTTCCTCCACATCTTTCGGCAATACATGATGTATTTCATGTATCAAATCTAACAAAGTACGTTAGGGATCCAGAGCATAAGTTATGATGATTAAATGTTGAGCCAGACTTGACATACCACGAGATACCTCTGCAAATACTTGAAAGGGATATCAAGAAGTTGAAAAACAAAGAGGTGCCTCTAATTAAAGTATTGTGGCGGAACCAAGAGTTTGAAGAAGCTACATGGGAACCTGAGGCAGAAATGAGAGAGAAATGCCCGTACTTGTTTGAATGATAACACTATGTATTCTGTATATGTTCATTATAAATGAAAGGACGTTCATCCTCTTTAAGGTTGTTATGTTTCAATCCTCTTTAAGGTTGTTATGCCTGCATTTCTAGTCTCGAGGACGAGACTTCCTTTAAAGTTGTTATAATTGTAAAGCCATGAACTTGGCATCTCTCAAATCCTATATCATAAGATCTGACTCGTCAAGAGAAAATCAACGGAATTTATTTCGTGTGAATCGGACTTCGTTTTAATTTGTTATGATTTTCGGAAGAAAGAGAAGGAGGGTTAAGAAGTTATTAACCCATAATGACTGTCATTAAGACTAATTAAGTCTGATTAAAGAAACTAATGACGGATTAAAAATCGTTAATGATCATTAGCAACACTAATCAATAGTTAGCAAAAGATAAGCGTAAACTACGAAATTTAAATCGCGATTAGTGAAAATTAATCACGATTAGTGTTAATTAAGCGTCATTAGTGAATCTAGAATCATCTGGAATGTTCTAACTTAAGCCCCAAGTTTGGGATAAGTTTTGGCCAAAATCATGGACCAAAACTATGGGCCGCTAAACCATGGTTAAGGTCTAAACCATGGTTAAAGATGGTTAGTGGTTTTCTGGAGTCTATAAATACCTCCCCACCATTCATTATCTACGATTTCTACTACCACCAACTCCACCCAAGGACTACGGTTGAGAGGTCAGGAGGAGGAGTGGGAGGCGGGGAAAGAGCGCTAGCGAAGCGCTAACGGGAGAACGATGAGGAGGAAGGTATGATCCTCTCTTAGTTTGCTTCGTAAGCTAGGCTTTCTATTAATCCTCTTTTCTTCCAAGTTTTGTTTTTGATTCATCTTTCTTTCCGATTCGTTTCCTGTTGTGGTTCGAGGAAAAATCTATGTAACACCCTACTTAGGTGCGAGCGACTGTGCACGTCAGTGAACCCTGTGATTCGTCACACATTCACTCACCTAAGACGTGTGATGTCTACCGATTCTCCATTGCTTATTGTTCTTTCTTATCCGCTTTTATAGTTATTTTGATGGAGAAATCCATGCAATACCCTGCTTAGGTGCGAGCGGTTGTGCACGTCAATGAACCCTGTGATTCGTCACACATTCACTCACTTAAGATGCATGGTGTCTACCGATTCTCCATCGCTTGCAGTTTAATTATATTCTTTCAGTTTCGCTGTTGTTTTCCTCTCGTTTGATTTTATAGAGGAAACTCTTTTCGTTTTTATTTTGAAATATGTCCCGATATAGGGGGAAATTTTGTCGAAATTTTCTGAGAAATATGTCCCGATATAAGGGAAAACTCTGCCGAAATTTTTCGAGAAATATGTCCTGATATAAGGGGAAATTCTGCCAAACTTTTCCTAGAAATATCACCCCATATAAGGGGAAGCTCTGCTGAAATTTCAAGAGAAAATATGTTCTTAGCGTTCTTCGTGTTCTTCGTGTTCTTCGCGTTCTTCATGTTCTTCATTCGTTCTTCGCGTTCTTGACAACTTCTTAGCGTTTTTGATATGAAAATGAAATTCGATCGTTTAGGAGCCTTAAATCATCTTTTCTGAAAATAAAACACGTTAAAGCACTGCATACGCGAGAGAGAGCTCGATTAGGTAACAAAATCCTTCCTTTTGCTGTTGGGTTTTCATATGAGATCGTTGAAATTTTTGATTTTATATTCTTTGCTACGAAGAACCCTAATTTAATTATTTTTTAGAAAATATGAAAAGTTGTTTTGTGATTTCAACTAAAATAAGGTCTAAGCATCAAATTGATGCAGTGGCTTGGAAAGTTATGGTTTGGAAGTTAAAATGAGCATAATTATGAGTATATAAATATATGAATTAATATATGTGCAAGTCTATATTTCGTATTTTATGGTTATGCAAATATAAGGCTGAATTTAGGAATTACATCATGGGAATCAATGTGTTTTAAGATGAATCCCAAAAAGGGTCGTGAGTCACGTTAAGGATGATTGGGAGTAGAACTACATGTCGGGCATGCAACATGTAGGTTTGTCGGAAGGAACCCGTATTGGTGTTTCCCTACCTAGGTGGTACACGGTTGCCCTGTTATGATAAGTGCACACAAAATGAATGATTTGCAACGCGTGGTACCGGGAGCCAATATATTCGGGTTGAACGACGAAAGATGTGGTCGTGCCATGTGGAGGCACAGGTGGTTCAATAGCAGATGGGTCATGACAACATATATTTAAAGCCGCTAGGTTGTATAATTAAATGTTTGCCTGAGGTTTTAAGCAACCGAGTCCTCGAGGACGGTGTGCTCCTTTGTTTGCCAGGCTGAGGGTTTGAGACCCTGATTAATAAAAGAAAAAGAAATTGTCAGGGTAGTATTGGAGGATTGGTTGAGGCGACGTGCGGTGGCATAAGATTATCAAGATCAACACAATCTCTAATCCCGAAGGGTCCACAGCTTCAGAGTCCAAGAATGGTGGGGTTCCCCTGGACTAATCCCTGACGTGGAATAGAAAATGAATAGGACTTAAATTAATGAGAAGGAATGAAACTTTTTCTAATAACAAATTTTCAAAAAAATTACAAAATTTGTTTGCTTTTCTCTTCTCCGTTACTTAGCATTCGCTAAGTTTTATCCTATAATTTGTGGAAAACCCAACAGGTCTCGGTGATCCATCGTAAAGACTTTAAAAATCCATCCAGCTTACATACTAGACATCCAGCCAACCACAGTAGCTTTTCTTTGTAAGGTAGTTAGTAATATTTCTGTGTATTTCCTTCAACCTGATGTACATGTAAAGGGTTGTAGTGGGACATTGGATCATGTAAACTTTATTTTGTGAATGGCAAAGTGTTGAAATACTTCTTTCTGAGTATTTTTATTTGCAGTCTGTTTCTGAATATTAGTTGTGATTGCTGAATAAAATATTGCTGGATATGGGAGGATCCGACGGCCTGAGATTTGGGGTAGAGACAAGGACGGAGTAAGCTGGGCCAACACCCATTGAGTGGTGGATCGGTTGTACGGGAGGTGGGGGAGGTGGTTTTATAGGGAGAAGGTGGTGGTTACATATGGTGGCGGTGGGTTTTCGAACGGCTGGTTGGACGTCATGAAGGCAGTCATTGAGGATATTGATGGTTGCGCAGAGAAGGCGGAGCTATGTGCAATGTGGTGGTGGCATTAGGAAGCAGAGAAGTGTAGGGAGGGTGACACTAAATGGAAAGGGGGAGGAGCCGTTACGAGGTGTAACGACGGGGGAGGGAGACGTTTGGAGGAGGAAGATGGGTGGATTGCGGTTGGATCTTGCGATCCAACAGTCTAGGTAGAAGCGCGGATGGATGGCGAAGATCATATCCCTAGGATCTGTGATCGAATGGCTGACGGATGAGCATGGGTTAATGGCTAGGATGAGATGGGACCGGAGATCTGAGGGTTATTGGAGAAGGGCAACGTGACTTCTTGTGAGCCACTAGATGCTGGTAGATGGAATGGCTGAGAGGAAGGCGGGGATGGGTGGCTTTGATATGATCTGGGATCGGATCTAATGTTTGTTGGTGAAGCAGAAATGGGCGGCACAGATGGAGGCGGGGGCAGGTGATCAAACGATCGAGGAGGCACCGCATGGCAGAGAGAGATGCGGCCATGTGGGCAGCCCAGAGGGCGCCACGTGGCCGATCCACAAAATCAAAAAAAAGAAAGTAAAGAAAATCGAAAAGAATTAGTTAGATATCGAATTAGAAAAAAGTAAAAACATGAAAGTTGTAGATCTCGATGAGATCTACAAGTTTCATGTTGAACAAAAAGTCAAAAGGGGTCATTTGTACAAAAGTAAATTTTTGGGAGTATTTTTAGTGGGTTAAAAACAATGATTTTGAGGTTTTAAGATTTTTTGTATTTTTAATTTATTTTAAAGGATAAAACAATTATAGACAATATTTAATCTATTTTTTAGGGATTTTGATAAAGTATAAAAATAAGGAAAATGGTTAGCAATTAAATACAATAAATATGGTCAGAAAATATGTTAATTATACACAGATAGGTTCATTCTTAAAGATGTAAAATTAAAGAAGATTTCTCATGAGCTCCTTATTAAATGAGGATAAAAAAGGGAATAATGATAATTCAGTAGGGATTCATCACTTAGCTTGGAAACTTGGATGGATAGGTAGACATCGTGTGTACTTTAATGTCCTATTAATGGTCTTTGCCATCATCTGATATGTTTTGTTTTCAAACTGTAATGTTTGTGATGGCGGGTTGGACAATTAGAGCTTAACAAACAATCAACAGGAGAAGATGATGAGCTTATCAGCAAAGGAGCTAAAGGAGATATAGAATGAGGCAACGAAGAGCAATAGGAGCCCAATGATAGAGGAGAATGGTGGTCGAGAATGAGTTTGAAAAAAGAAGAGAGTGGTGGTACAATGAATGTTGGAAGCTGAGAGATTCGTCGAGGCTCGTACATGGATGCAAAAGATATAAAAGAGCTTGTCTATCTATGTATGCAAAAGATATAAAAGAGCATGTCTAGCTATGGTATGACCATGTGGTTGGGGGATTTCGAGGTTGGAGATGGGTAGTGTTAGAAGAAAAACCCTTTATAAAATAAATAGGTATAAATCATTTTTCATCAATGATATTTGAAAAGTAATTTACTAATAACAGCAAATTAACCACTTCAATTGGGAATAGTATTCGACAGAAGAAGAGTACATTAACATAAACAAAATGATCCCCGTGAAGAAACAGTTTAGTGCATGAACGGATTCAGGGGGCATGGGCATGCCCCCCTTGAATTTTTAGCTTTTAAATAGTTTATAATATACACATATTGTATAAAAGAATTTGATTCAATGATTATATAAAATAAATATAAATTTCAATAATTGCATGGGAAGAAAAAGAAAGAAAATAAACTAAAAGTCTATAACAACCCCTTGCAAAGAACAATAAAATGGAATAATAATGATATGATGTTCACTAAATAACTCATACTTATAAAATTTAGGAAACATCTTCAGTTTTTTGGAGTTAAGTTAAAAATACATATCACAAGTTAGCAATATATAAAGGTGATTGGCAAATATAAAATGATTTGAACGAAATAGTTATAAAGCCATATATAAAGATATTTGGCGAATATAAAAGGATTTGAACGAAATAATTATACGATTGATCGTGCACAGAGAGATGCGAAGTATTTGTTGTTTAAAAAAACTAAATATGACTAACTTTATATTATATCAAATTTACTTAAATTGTTCACACATTATGTCAGTTATATTGGCTCAACTATTAGAGTTTCCAAGTAGCATATAAAAAAATAAATTGTTAATAGTTGGAAAGTATTTTAGGAGTGATGGTAAAATCCTTTCCAACTATCCGGATATACTAACCATCAACTTCTTGATGTAAGGGTGAGGAATATCCCGTTAAAATGAACTTTAATTAGTAGTTTATCTTCACATCTCGCCTACCAATTTACCAAGTACTGCATTAGAATAAAACCAGTATATATTGAAAGAATTAAAGGGTAGTTTTTGTGGTTGATCTGATGTTCTAAAATAGAAGTGTTCTATTTGTTAAGGTTGTGATGACTAATTGAGGCATACATACCTCTACAAAGTTACTTTTATATCGTGCCCCTCCTGACATGTTCTCCTTGCTCTATCCTGGTCTAATGTAAGGTTTCTTTTACGTAGGGATTGCCTTGAAATTTGTTATTTCAATCATAATAGCCGGGTTTTCTATTAAGAAAGTTATGATAATTGAAGTCTCATTATCAAACGGCAAGATTTATTTATTGGTGTTAAATATACAAATAACACCTTTAAAATTTTGAGGCAGATATAATTATACCTTCCCCGTATAAACAATGTAGATCCATTTCGGATGAGTGTGTATAAAACATGAGTCAAAATTAGTATTTATATGTTTTGTCACTCTTCTTACACTATCACTTAAATTTTTTTCATGTTTTTTTTAAATATGTCCTTAGTTAACATTTTTGCAACCGTAGTACAACTTTGGACAAAACAGCAATATGATCTTACTATTTTAAAACGAAAAGGGAAATGGGTATTTGTAGAATTCCGGGTTACAATTCAAAATGAGATTTTTACAGCATGAATCTTAAAAACTTTGTAAATTATCTTCTGGACATTGTATTCTTAGTAATTATCACATAGACCTTGCAAACTTGCTAACTGTTACATCACAACCCTTCCAGAAGTTAACTATAGAGTCCATCAGATATTAGCAAGTTTGCACAGTTTATGTGATAATTATGAAAATAAGACCAAAAAGATATTTTACAAAGTTTTCAGGATTCATGGAGTAAAAACTCCTTTTAAATTCATTGATGTATATGAAATTCGCTTTACGTCGGATTATTAATCCAACATGAAAGTTAACACAACCGTTTGGAAGAAGGATAAATTAATTTAGAATAAATAATATATTTGATTTACCCCCTTTTTAATTCAATTTGATCGCTAGATAACTAACAAATAAGTGATGTAGACCGAAACATAAAAGGACAAACTATAGCTGTCGAATGTCAATTTGATTATGAAATTTAATGCTGTGTAAGCAAAAGGGACCTTCATGATGTAGGGACTTAATTTATCATTGGCACGATTCAATGCTTTGATTTCAATTTTTGAATTATGCAACGAAAAGATAGGAAAAATTCCTTTAAGTCATACTTAAGTAGGGTATACGTTCCTTGGTGACATGCGATTGATTAGGCAGATAATGCTTCCAGAAAGGCCAAAAGTGGTGATTACTTGATAAATAAATTGCGTATAAAAGTCTTTGAATTACATATTTAAATTCCTATCCAAAACTTAAAAGGTAACAATATAAGTATCTATATACAAGATTTGTTTTCTTGTTGTCGGGGGCTCTTATATGATTCTAAGGTTGGAAAAGTAAAGATTTTACGTGGAAACACCTCCATTAATGTACTTAGGAAAAAAATATAGGCAAAGAGAAGTTCCACTAAGCGAAAGAACATGAGCACGCATACAAGAATCATGGGAGGCAGTGGCTCTTCCGAAATGAGACTCTGTGATGACCCACAACTTAACTCTATAGCGCGCACACACGCGTGGATAATTGGGAAACAGATCTTAGTCGGATTTAAAAGTCTACCATTAATCGGATCGATCAAGATCCGTTTACATAATGTAATCGGATCACAAACGGATCGATATAAAATCCTACCAGCAAAGTCCTTAGGTAGAGGCTTATCGACATTTGTTCTTCAACTAAAGTAGGTGCATTCGTTTTTATCAGATATAAATTTTGTGTTATTTACTATCCACGTTCATGTCCGCACCCATGTACAGATCATTTGTGAGTCCTTTCATTAAAATATAAATTCAAAATAAAACGGTGACTTTAAAATATACAGTGAAGTTTAAGAATCAGTCCCCTAGAATTGACAATCATCTAATAAGTGTTATTAAATAAATTATTAGGAATAAAGTTAATATAAAAAGATAAGTCTTAAGCATGAAGAAATATATTTTGCGGAAACTTATGATGGATGCATTGCAAAATTCAAAATATAATAGAATACTTATATCATCTGTCTTACACTGCGAAAAGCTATATGAAGTAGATGTAAAATATATCTTTGTATATGATTTAGTAAAAGAAGAAATTTATGAGACCAACCGCACTGATTTATTAATTGAGATTACCCTGAACATGCATCTCAATTAAATAAAAATTTATATGGACTTAAGTGTCAAGAACTTGGCACAGATTGGATGAATAAATAATTTCTTCAGATTTTGGTATTGGTAAAATAAATCTTAAGTTATTTTTTTAAGAAGTTTAAGATATATTGATAGTAGAAATATGTATTTATGACATTATATCGGTATGAGAGGCGAAAAGCATCATATAGATTTTTATGATATTATGCATAAAGAGTTTGAGATGAGCCTCATGGGCAAGTTGAAGTTCTTTGTAGGACTATAAGTATAATAATTCAAAAGTAACATTTTTTATCTCCCAAGTTAAGTATACTCAAGATGCCTTCAATAGTTTAGGATGCACAATGCTAAAAGAAGAGCTAACAGACTCTTAAGCATGCCTTGATAGACACAAAAGCGCGCACACATATGATAACTATCAAAAGGCTACTTTTACGATAATTATGAAAATATTACTTTCCAATTTTTTAATTGAGTAGAGTCAAACCAATTATTCATTTGAATAATCCTATGTCAGTTATTAAATCTAGTTTTTAAGAGTTATTAAGCTTTCTTAGTTGATTATACAATCTATCCAGAATTGAACATCAATCAAGAAAACACTTTATTTCTCAACTATTGTATTTTGTAGAACTTAGACAGATATCGAGTCACTACTGACATACTGATTGAATTAATTGACTAACTTCGATTCAGTTGATTTGGAATTAAATTTATTAATTTATTATCTCAATTGATCAATATGATCTTTTTTTAAAAGGGATTTTTTACACAACAAACCTGAGAAACTTTTAAATTCCCTTCCCAACCATTTATTCTTCATAAATATCGCATAAATTATGTAAACATACATTGTCTTGCACCACAAACTCCAGCGTCGATTTTAATTTTACTTGAGCCAATACCTTGGGTTAATATTGAGTTAATGTAACATGAGGAGAATCCTCCACACACCCTTCTTCTTCAGGTGGTTCTCCTCAGGCACACATAGACGGTTCTCATAGGAAACTGAAGTTGGTGCAACATTGAGGGAGCAGTGTTGGGAGGTGACAACAGTTAGGGCGGTGTCGATGCATAGATGTGGCTCCTCTAGATGAGGAAAATTTGTCCCAAGTGTAAGTTTCTAAACCTATTGCTCATGGGCGATCGTAAATACTTTTATGTTATGTACTATATGTAAGCCTTTTCTTCAAGAAGCAGCTTTGGTTAAGAAAAAGCTACCTCTTGAAGATGCAGCTTTGATCCAAAGTGCCTTCCAAAGCCGCCTCTTCAAGATGTAACTTCCACTGGGGTTTAATTTCCAGGTGGCCGCCAGAACCCTCCCCACACATTCTCCTCCCAGTGCGACCTTTCCTCCTCCTCCTCCCAGTGCTGCCACCACCAGTTGCCCCCTCCTTGCGCTCGACTGCCTCCGTGCTCTCATCTTCCACCTCTACCAAACTCAATGGCTTCCCCCTCCCCAACCTCAAGGAAGGTAATGCCTCTTGAAGATGATGTATAGTTGTACGCTCTACCCTCCAATAACATCTTATTGGTCTAGGGTGTTTGTTGGTTTTATGTTTCCATGTTTTTATGCTTTTGATTGGGTTATGCTAAATTTACTTGACTTTTTTTCGTTACAATTCAATGATTGTTGATCAATTGTAATATATTAGGATGTCTCGTGAGGTTCATTGTTTTGTCTTTATGGTGGGACTATTTCAAAGTCGAGTAAGGGTGTGATCTATGTTGGAGGTCGTATGAAAACCATCAAGATTGATCGTGAAATGACATTCATGGGGTTGATTCAGAACATTAAGTCTGTGTTCAGGATTGCAAGGATTCAAATTGCAGGCGTTTCATAGAATGCCCTAAGATGGTGCAACTTTTTACATAGTGTGCATCGAGTTTGATGATGAAGTTCGCGAGATTGTGGAGATGGGTGATGCATATCGACCCGTGATATTTACTATCACGATTTCTCTGCCCGGATTAGTACCTCATGGATATGTACCTCAGCGTGGAAATACATCTGCTACTCCTATGGTGAACATGGGTCATTATGTAGGAACTGAGGATAATGATACAGAACTTGATGGGTTGATGGAACCCTCATCACAGAATACTGATGATGAAATGGAAATGATAAGAGTGTTGGAAATGCAAGCCCATGGCGAGCCATTATGCAATAAATGTTATTGTGAATTCATTCCCAGATCTGAAATAAAGAATACATAATTTGCATAATAGGTCCCTTAGTACAATTAGGGTTATGTACCATGGCCATCTTGATGATCATACAACTGTTGATTCAGTTATTGAATCATAGAGGCTGGTGCTTGGATGAATATCTAAAGAGTTAGATTGAGGACTCATCAAGCACCGTCAAATGATTGTTAAGAGATGATCTCCAGCCTGAGTAGGAGATGGCAATCCTTTCTCATTTAGGCTGATATCTGACCAACTACTTGATGCAGGTCCTCTGCATGGGAATAGAGATTCGGAGGTGTCAGATTAGTTAGGTCAAAGAGTTGACTTAACGAGATCGAGATAACCAAAGCCATATGTCGTATTTTGTCATGATATAGGCACGCATCCTGTGACCAGAGACAGATGTGTTATATATGTCTGAGTATGTACATTTGGCAGACCAGTAGGTTGATGACCTAATCAAGGTCTATACACCGACGCGCTGGTGTGCATACAAGGGCATATGAGTAATACGATCTCTCAAAGGGATCACACAGGTTCATTTACTGAACCGGAAGACATGAGCTCACTCATGAGATATTGGGAAGAATCAAATTCCATGCACGGTCGTCTCGCTTTGAAAGCTTGACTAAATTTGTAGGTTTGATATATACTTTTGGAAAGTATATGATCAACACCTGGGTATGATATATGCTTTTGGAAAGTATATGATCGATACCAACTCCCAATGATCGAATGAGAAACTTAATGATAAAACCCTGAAGTAGACAGTGTAAAATTGATCTTATACTTCTGGTTTATTCTGGGTCTTCTAGTATGCAGGATGTACATGTATTGGGAATACGTGAGGGTGATGTGGTCATAAACGGTTGTATAACCATGACGCTTCCATTCCTAGGGAGTGATGAAATGGGTCTGGATTTTAGTGACTCCTCTCAGTAGAAAAGTAATCTGATCTTAGTCCAAATGTTGGGCATTGATCTGAATGTGATTCATATACGATGAAAAGATTAGATTTGCGGTCTTGATTTAATCAAGCATCTATGGGAGGCCCGAGATTTGGATTTGAGATGTGATCTCAATATCCAATTCACTATACGTAGAACAATACAATCGCCATGTCCTTATCTTCAAGTATTTACAGAGAAAGCACATTATCCTTGAAAGAGTTCAGGATAATTTCATTGTTGATATAAGTATCCGAGCATTGAGAAAATGGATAATTAAATGTGATTTAATTATCGTGATTAATATGAATTCGATTCATATTATAAAGAGAGTTATCTAAGATAATTAAATGTGATTTGATTATCAAAGATGTAACTAATATGAATGTGATTCATATTATTTGGGCACATGAGAATAGAGATCCAAGATGATTAAATATGATTTAATTATCATGGATATTAAATAATGTGGATAGCACTACTCATATTAATCACATTATTATAAATGTGATTTATAATATATAAGAGAGAGCTATTTGAAATTTACATTTGTTAATTAAATGTTAATGTGTATTGGATTCACATTGGACAATTAATTGAAAAAGTAATTTACATTTTATTTTGGGTTGTGAATAACATTCACAATTTTCCAATGCAAGATTGCAATATTCACAAAATAATTATGAATTATTTTTGTAGAATAATTTACAACAATTGTTATTGTAAATCTTGGAGATTTCCATGGAATAATGTAATCTCATGGGATCTCATGAGATTACATGAGATTGCCACCAAATCCCATATTATGGAAGGAGGCAATCTTCATTCCATAATCTCCATGATTGATTGATTTAATTTGATATTAAATCATATTGATTTATCAATATATATTTAATCCAAATTTAATTAATTGTTGTTGGTTTTTACCAACACAAATCTTAGCCATTAAAAGAAACACAAATCAATTGAGAACCATTGGATGTGTGTTGCCCATGGATTGAGATCCATGGATCCCAAAATATTATAAAAGGAGAGGCACCCCTTTGCTCTTATTTACACAATGAGAACATAAGTCTCTCTGTCTCTCTTTCTCTCTACACGCCTACTCTCTCTCTCATATGGTCGTCCACCATGGATGCCCAAGAGAGAGTCTCCATCGCCATAGCGTCATCGTTATGTTGCCCGATCGTTTGCTCGTGGATCTTCGTCTCCTTTGGTATGCCTCGCTCATGAAGAAGACGTTGGATCTCGTGTGTCGAGATCAGGAGATTCGTCGCTTGGATCATCAACATGGATTGCGAGGATCACGTGTTTCATCAACACGCTCGCAAGCGTCTCCTCTGTCAGATCGGACTTGAGACAGGAGGTCTCTTCGTTTAGAGACTCGATCGCAACCACGCTTCAAGAGGTAATCCTACTACTTGTTTGTGGTTTATACGAAATGATCCAAGAAGTGTTCTTGGATCATGTGGTTTCGTCACATAAAAAATTTTAATTTCCGCTGCCTAAAGCAACAAGTGCGACTAGTCGCTCCCGATCGCATACGATACGATCTTCACGCTTCCGTGATGCGCTTAAGGATCTTATCATATCCTTCTAGTGGTATCAGAGCCTTAGGTCGAAGGTTTCGGATACGATCCATAAACCGAAGGCGACTTGGGTTCATTAGGGTTGCGAAAGTTTTTGTCGCATTTCATTTTTGTATCTATGTTTAGTGATTATTTTATGCCCTATTTAAATTGTTTAACACAAAAATAATAGTTGGATTTTCCCCCCATTAAATAAGGAAACCGCATGATCTGAGTTTGCGTGATTTCGAATCCGTTTGCTCAAGTATGGTCATTTTAGTGAACACGTATCCACAGTTTCGAGGACTGTGAATCTTAACGTAATTAAAGAGTTAATTGCGGATTAAAAACATCTTAAAATGTATAAAAATCATTTAGGTTCTGTTCTAAATCAAATTAGCAAACTTTGAAAACTTACTTTGCTTAATTTAGATTTAAATTGATTGAGATATGGTGATTTTAGTAAGTGAGGGTCACTGCTGGAAATTACTTTCCTAATCAAGAACCTTGTGATTGTCATTTAATTAATCAGTGAAATTAAATGATTTGATTTCCTGGAATAATTATGGATAAATATTTGTGAAATATTTGATGATAACTATTTACTTAAATGGCATTCCTTAACCAATAATTGATTAGATATGATCTAGAACACAATTGGTTACACAATCTACTTTCCAACAAACAAAGTTGCTTGAATAGGATTTGGGATTTGTTTAGCAAATCTCATTATAATGTTAATCAAAAATATTTTGATTATTATTATATGGTATAATTTCGATTTAAAAACCGATGATCATTAAAGTGATCTATTTTTCATTATCCTTTCCCGAGGCGGATATGGTGTCTAGTCGGGGAGCGTTGGGTTAGCAGGTTACACCATGTGCGGTCTGTCCCACTCCCTCCTGTACTGGCCATGACAGCGGGTAGGGTTGGTATAATGCTTACGAAATCTTGATGTATTTCTAATTATTAAAATTCGAAATAATACGTATTTGAGATAATTCCATAATTCAAGTAACAATAAAGAATGTTTGTTGGATATTAATTAGAATTAATTTAATATGATTAGATTAATTGAAATTCAATTAAAATTAAGACACTCTATTATGAATAGATGTGTTATTTCCCTTAGAAAAATTAATCATAATGAATATGATTCATGATGATTAATTAGAATTTGAATATGATATGGAGGATCACATAAATGACATACATGGGCGAAGGGTTCCGTCGCCAGATATTGTATGTAGGAGATGACTGTCCGAAGTGACAGCTCCTGCATACAATCCATTTGGATCGGCCTCTTTGCTTCTCGAAAGAGTAAGGAAGTATGCGTAGTGACCCCAATATTGGGTCCTCATATTATTGGGGCGATACGCATAGCGAGTTGTATTCCTGTTGATGGTTGGTTCAATTAATGACGGGTCAACATTACCTTAGGGGTGGTGGGCCCGGGTGTTAAAGACTGAATTGGGAGATGCAAGTTGGACTTGCAAGGTGGAATGTGTTCCTGCTTTTTATCCGAGTTACAGGTTCTCATATTATTGGGATGTAACAAAGTTAGAAAGGAGATCCCAGATCTTGTTGAGATATAATGGTAAGTATATCTCTTACATTGAAAGTAATTAAGGGAATGATCTTTCAGTGTTGACAAGACAAGAAAACTTTGATATAAAAATTCCTAAATCAAAGTAAAATGTGTGTATATATATTTATATATATATATGCAAATTTCTTATTTCAGACAATCCTTCATTAAACCCACTCAATACTATACTCAATAATAACCAGTGAAATATCATGGATTGTATCCATGATCAAAATATTGTACTTGTAGTTAAATATATATTGTATGTGGTTGCAATGTGCAAGTTTCCTCATAATAATGAGGAATGACAATGAAATAGACAATAGGACTACAACCCTAGGGTTTGTATGTCTCTATAGTCAAGATCTTTCATCGAATGTACTTTGGAAGTGACATGTCGATGATGATCGTAATTGTCAAATAATCCTTATAAAATTCTAAGAAGATATTTTGGCATACATATGTGCTCTCGACATTTAATCATGAATGACATGGTGGCTCTATAAGTGATTATGTATTCAAAATGTTTGAATACCTACCTGAACCAATGTTTTAAGAGTTTAGATGGATGGAGATACGATGAGTTCATCATTCTACTGTCTATACTATGGTCATTCATGATGCTTCATATTCTTCATATTGTATGAATTGAATGAAGCATGTATAAATGTTGAAATGCTCTTATATTGAAATCTTTTGAATTCAGCATAAGAGATCCTTCATCTTAAGCAATGGTTGTTTATAGATAAAGGGAGCGCAGTGGAAGCATGGGTTGGACCCAAGTAAGAAGGGAAGTCAAAGAGTTGATTGTACTTCTGTAACTTTCATATGACATCCAAATAGTTGAATGAATGCCAATACTGCAATAAGCCGATGTACAGATAGTGTGACTATCTAAACTATCTTGGATCCTTAAAGAAGGACTTGGATAGTGCATCAGAATAATCTACATTTAATCATTGAAATTGACATTATTATTGGATAAGATAAAAGTCTAATAATTGTATCTCAATCTTCTAATGACACTTGCAATTGGTTGCATATGTATTAGAATATTAGAAATTTGATCTTAAGATTTAATGGTCATCCATGTTGGAATTGAAGCAATTGTTGCAACAATTTCCACCAGATCAATAGACTTCATATTTTCAATGGGAGCCCTTAGTCTTAGATAATGTCTATGTGACCTGGATATTAGAATAAACTCATAATTTATTTCTAAATGTTGGGAATAAGCATGAATTCTGGAATAGACCTATCATGAAGAGTTATGATGGAGATATTTCAGATAGTAATCTAACAACTAGTGGACTCCACTAAAATTAGAAAATTAATGAATGGTTCACTAAGATTTCTAATACTGAAAATTAAACCTTTAAAGATCAATAGGAAGATGAAGATCATTTGACAATGATCTGGCATCATGTTTTGGGCATATGTCTATTGATGAGATCAATAGACAAGTAAGAGGTGAAACTTTAGAATATCTAAAATTTCAAAACTTGCATACTTGTGAATATTGTATTCAATAGTAAAAATGTCCGGTACACCCTTCCTTGGAATGGTGTAAGATGTTAAGGTATTCAAGATCTGATACATATTGATGTATGTGAATCATCTATATCATAGTAAATATTATGGATATGTGATATCTATTAATGATTATTTGTGATATGAGATTTCTTCTCTTCACTTAGAAACCTTTGAAATGTTCAAAGATTTCACAAGTTTGGTTTAAAACCAATGTTTGAAGGAATATTAAATGAATTTGATCTAATCTAGGTAGTCAGTACCTATTAGATGAATTCATGGAATACCTTATAGAGATATGAATATTATTTCTGTCTCACTCCTTATAATAAACCTAAACTCAAGAGAGGTGTAGGGAGATACAATTGGATCATGTATGACATGATTTGATCAATGATGAATTTTAGCACAATTATCACTTAGTTTCCAAGGTATATATGTAGTAGAGACTACAAAATATATATCCTTAATAAGGTTCCAAGCAAATAAGCTGGAATTTAGCACCTGAGAGTGCTACTTCATTAGGAAAATAAAGGATGGTATTGGATACCTACTTTATGACCTTGAGATTCTTAAAAAGATGTCATCTCTGAGAATGTGATTCTTAGATGATGAGACTATTAAGAATCAAGATGAATATGAAGTGAAGGAACTCATTTAATCTTGAGAAGATAATGAGGCTCCTGAAATCGGAAACTAAATAGACAATTAAAGATGAAATACTAATACCTCTTCAAATAAGTTTGAAGATGGATTCCATATGTCAGTTGAATCTAACAATTATATGACTTCATGTGATGAAGCTTCTTAATATCATAGCATGGAAAGATGGATGTTAGCAATAAAGTCTAAAGTAGACTTCATATACAAATGTTGTGTATGGACCCTTGAGGATCCACCTATATGGGTAAGACCCATTAAGGTGTAAATGTATCTTCAATAGAAAGAGGGAACCTGATATAGACCTTCAAAGCACGGCTCGTAGCCATGAGCTGCACACCGAAGAGAAGACATCGCTTGCGATGAGACTTGCTCTTCAGTGACCATGCTTGAACCCATCATAACGTTGTTGACTATAGCTACGCAACTTGACTTTGACATCTTCATGATGAAAGTCAATATTGCATTCCTCCACGAAAACCTCTCTGAGGATATTCACATGAAGTAGCCCCAGGGCTTCATATTTGAGGAAAGCAAAGTGTGCAAGCTAGAGAGCTCCATCTATGGACTCAAATAAGCTTCTTGTAGTTGGAACATAAGATTTGATGAAATTAATAAATGTTATGATTTGAGATAGAATCTTGATGAACCATGTGAAGCTTAGTGGGAGTGCCATTGTGTTCATCGTGCTAAATGTAGATAATATCCTAATCATTTGAATGATATAAGGATAATAATGAGTGTTTATAATCTGGCTATTCCATACCTTGAGATATGATCTCAAGGATACCTGATGAGCCAAAATTCGATCAATCCGGATCAGATAAAAATAATCACTCTGGGTCGTTGCGACCCGGATCGATAGAGATCTCATCTCAACAAGAAAAAGAAGGAACATACCACCAATCAAGCAGATAAAACAATGAAAATCAAATAGTGTCCCTGGCTATGAGATTAGCCTGGTGTAGCACCCAGGGTTGGACTCAGGGAGCACGAGTTGGCCTTGCGGCCTACGAAGTAGTCTAAAAACAAAGAAAATAAAAACAAATATTTTTTGGTGGTTTTTAATATTTTATATTTTTTGGGATTTTTAATAATAAGGAAAATAATAAAAAGGCAAATACACACAACTTCAAGTAATTATTTAAATGTTCAAAAATGATCCAAAAATTCAAATAAAAATATTTTTATGATTTTTATATTTTTTACTGTTTTTGGTGAATTTTTTAGAGTTTTGTGATTTTTATGGAATTTTATAAAAATCAAAGAAGAAAGACAAACTATGCTACTGTCCAGCCAGGCTTCAAGGACCAAAATAAAATATAAAATGGTCATGTCAAAGCCTAGAGGTATTTTTCATGAAAAGTATAAACAAAAAGGAAAAATCAGGAAAAGGATTTATTAAATTTTGAATTTTCTATGATATTTTAGAATTTTTATGAGTTTTTAAAGGTTTTTCAATTTTTAAGCTTTTTATAAATCCAAAAATAACCAAATTCACATGAAATTAAAACACACAAAATCAAACAAGACTTAATTTTTTTTGTAATTTTTAAAAGGGTTTTAGTATTTTTTTGGGAATTTTTAAACTGGACAGAGGCAAAAATGAAGGTTTTTGAATTTTTAAAAATAATAAAAAGGATAAAAAATGTATCCAAAAATTAGGGAAAATTTTACACAGTGGCAGGAGCCACGTATCCATTTTTCACGCAAATTGGGTTAATTTTGATATTTTATTAAAATAAAAAACAAACACACAGTGCACAGGGACCTAAATGCAATGAAAACATAGTCCAGGGGCCTAACAATAACACGACATAAAGCCCAGGGCCCAACGTGCAAAATGTCCATAATACACGCGCAGCGCACGTGCTTCAGGTACGGAGGGGCATATGTGTCAATCTTATTTTAAAACATGCAAAACAGAACACACATAAACCACAGTATAAGAACTGCAATTTAACCAAAACTCACGTGTCGACGCACGTGGATACATATAGGGGGACTAAAGTGCAAATAAGCCAAACAAGAAGGTCCTCGATGCAAATGTTCAAAAATAAAAACAACTGGAATAAATATTTACAGGACTGAAAAGTAAAGACAAAAAGAGAAAGGGCTTAAGGGTAAATTACCCTTTATTATCCGATGGCTGGAGCGGCGCCACGTGGAAGATCGAACGGCTGGGGGTAGCGGGCGCTGCTGCGAAGGAATCCAACTCGGATCTGATGGCTGAAGGGTCGCCACGTGGAAGATCTGACGGTGTGGGATCGCTGGCGCCCCTTCGATGAACCCAGGCCGAGATCTGACGGATGGAGGCGTGCCACGTGTATGATCGGACGACTCTGGTGTGGGCTCACCTCTCCTCTGTGATGGACGCTTCAGATGAGGTCCTGTCTCTGATCTAACGGCTGCTAGCTCCTCGCCAATGGACGGTTGTGATCAAAACTGGGCGAGGGAGCTCGATCTGATGACGAAGGAGGATGCTCCAAGAACAGGTGGCCGGTGGAGTTTGCCGGCTCGATACTCGCGGTGGAGATGTCCCCTGGAGCTGCTGAAGTGGGGGATATCTTCATCTCGATGGTCCGCAGCTACTCAGCTCCTCCGATGGCGCTGGGGAGCTCCGAGGAGCTCTGGCGACGCAGGTGGAGCCTACCTCCTGTGCTCGAGCTGTAGACCTCCAGATGAGGTCCTCCTGACGTTCTGACATGTACAGGCAAAACATGGGGTCGAGGGAAAACTGCCTCGACCCGTTATAGCACGAGGGAGATGAAGGATGAGGCGGCGTGGAGTCCTCCGGCGAAGCGATGGCGCTGCTCCGGGGCGAGACAGGGGTGGTGGCTGGGTGAAGAAGGTGGAGAGGAGTCTGGTGAACGTGAAGGTCGGGTCGGGATGGCATATGGACGGTCGGAGGTGGCTGGCGACGGCGGCGGAGCTACATGAACAGAAATCGAAAAACCTAAATCTAAGCTAACCTAAAGGGAATCTAAGCTACCTGGCGGGCGTAGTCGACTGTGCTGGAGCTCGGAGAGCTCCGGGGGTTATGGCCTCAAGGGTTCGTCGCTTCACGAAGCTTGGCGCTGCTCGCGGCGGCGCACGGCGGTGATATCGCCGGATCAGTGGCTCCCGGCTACCCGAGCCTCGTTGCTACTCTCTCGCACAGCTGTCATTCAGGCAAGGTGGAGGAGGTCACTGGCGTCGAGGGGGGGACCAAAGATAGCGTGGAATGGCGGACGGAGTTGAAGATTTATATGGTGAAGGGTCCGAGAAGACAAGGTCGGGTAGTGGAAAGTGGAGCTCGGATCCCTAGAACCCACCCCGGGCGAGGGTCTCGGATGATGAAGGAGCAAATGGAGCCCGAGGTTTAGGTGTTTGGCGATCGGGTCGAGCGGGAAAATTGGAAGAAGTCGGGCCGGGCTCAAAGAATCCGGCTCTGGTGGTCCTGGGGGGGAGTTGACCGGGGGTTAACATCCCCCGTGGACCAATCAGAGCCCGCCAATTATTAAATATTTGATAATTCATTTAAAAATACTAATTGACTTATTTTCGAAAAACTTAAAACATGAAAAATGTTTATTTATTTTTAAACTATTTTTTAGTGATTTTTATTTATTTTTTTGAAATAAAAATATTGTATGTACAATATAGTATTATTATATATAGGTATATACAATATGTAATTTTGATTTTTGATTTTTAAATATTTATTTTTATATATTTTATTCCAATTTTATATTTTATTTATTTATAGAGAAAATTTGGAATAATAAGGTATTTTTATTTTATTTTTATTAATTATTTACAAGGGTGAAATAAATAGTTTTATTTATATACATACATGGTATATCTACAATGTTAATTTTGGTTTTTATTTTTATTTCTTTTTATTTTATTTTTTTTTTGTGATTTTTATTTTATTTATTTACACCATGAAATATGGGATGAGAAAATATTTTTATTGGATTTTTATTTATTTATTTACAAGGTAAAATAAATAGATATGGTGGTTCTATGTGAATGTGGTCTATATGCAATGATGAAGGGGTTTTTAATTTCTTTTTAATTTTCTCATTTTTGTTTTAATTTTATATTTACAAATATATATAAATAAATATACACCAAATTTATTTTTATTAAGAGGAAAATAAATTTATTTATTTACAGGCATATATACATGAGCTTCCCTATATCTCTCTACTTGTGTTCTTTTTGCGGTCAGGCCCATGCTGAGCCCTCCCTTGGGATTAGGTCGCTCAATATTTATTCTAAATATCTCCCTCTTTTTCTTTTATTTCTTTATTCTTTTATTTATGCACAAAAACATGCTAATAATGCATATTTACACAATGCATGCTATTAGACAATTATTGTTATTTACAGGATTATACATGTGTTTTGCATAGGTTTTGTAGCTAAAATAAAAGAATAAAGAGTGATGAATGGGTATTCATCAATACCTCTTAAATCTTAGGTCTGAAGTTGTTCAGAAGCAAAGAGAAGAGGATATTGGGACTGTCACATCTGTAGTACACCTTGGACATGTTCCATTCTTGGAAAGTTCCAAGAAAGGCTTCTTTCCCTCAAGATATGGTACTGACCTATCTAAAGGAATAACACCTTAAGGAGTTGAGGAAGTGAATGCCAGAATTGCTTGCCCTTTGTACATCAGTTACGAGAAGCTGAGTATATGCTAGATGTGTACAAGAGCTAGATGTCTGCCATGCAGTGGGAGTAGTAAACTGTTACTAATCCTACTATGGAGATAAAACACTTGATTGCAGTAATAACAATATCTTCAAAGATGATGAAACTTATAGATAGTAATCTCAAAGTCTTATCTTCAAAAGGTTAAGACCTTGTAGATAGTGATCTATAAGGGTCTTAACTGTAGATACCTTAGAAGATAAAGATCTCCAGGAATAAAGGTATTCTGATAACGATTATGGGAATACTGGTTATAATAATTATTCAGATGTAGTGTCAAGGACACTATGACTGACAATATTGAGTATTGGTTGCATAAGTTGCAAACATTCGAATTGGATGCGAACATTGTTACTAGGGGATATGCAAGTGCCGTAAAAGGACTTGG
This sequence comes from Ottelia alismoides, assembly GCA_037367405.1. Classification (NCBI taxonomy): domain Eukaryota; kingdom Viridiplantae; phylum Streptophyta; class Magnoliopsida; order Alismatales; family Hydrocharitaceae; genus Ottelia; species Ottelia alismoides. Next base: position 188,092 of record JAZKJV010001435.1, on the reverse strand, counting down.
CATAGTCTCTTGGGAACAAAGTGACTGATCTGTTTACCTAGCTATTTTTCTAAATAGCCTATGATTATCACATGAGTGTGGGTTTAAATGATTAGCCCATTAATGGCTCTTTGGGCTAGTGGGAGATTGTTGGACATGCGAGCCCACGACGAGCCATTATGCAATAAATGTTATTGCGAATATCATTCCCTGATCTGAAACAAAGAATACATAATTTGCATAATAGGTCCCTTAGTACAATTAGGGTTATGTTCCATGGCCATCTTGATGATCATACAACTGTTGATTCAATTATCGAATCATAGAGGCTGGTGCTTGGATGAATATCTAAAGAGTTAGATTGAGGGCTCATCAAGCATCGTCAAATGGTTGTTAAGAGATGATCTCTAGCCTGAGTAGGAGATGGCAATCCTTTCTCATTTAGGTTGATATCTGACCGACTTCTTGATGCAGGTCCTCTGCATGGGAATAGAGATTCTGAGGTGTCAGATTATTTAGGTCAAAGAGTTGACTTAACGAGATCGAGATAACCAAAGCCCTATGTCGTATGATGTCATGATATAGGCACGCATCCTCTGACCAGAGACAGATGTGTTACTATATGTCTGAGTATGTACATTTGGCAGACCAGTAGGTTGATGACCTAATCAAGGTCTATACACCGGCGCGCTGGTGTGCATACAAGGGCATATGAGTAATACGATCTCTCAAAGGGATCATACATGTCCATTTACTGAACCGGAAGATATGAGCGCACTCATGAGATATTGGGAAGAATCAAATGTCGTGCACGGTCGTCTCGCTTTGGAAGCTTGACTGAATTTGTAGGTTTGATATATACTTTTGGAAAGTATATGATCAACACCTGGGTATGATATATGCTTTTGGAAAGTATATGATCGATACCAACTCCCAATGATCGAATGAGAAACTTAATGATAAAACCATGAAGTAGACAATGTAAAATTGATCTTATACTTCTGGTTTATTCTAGGTCTTCCAGTATGCATGATGTACAGGTATTGGGAATACCTGAGGGTGATGTGATCATAAACGGTTGTATAATCATGACGCTTCCATTCCTAGGGAGTGATGAAACGGGTCTCAATTTTAGTGACTTTTCTCAGTAGAAAAGTAATCCGATCTTAGTCCAAATGTTGGACATTAATCTGAATGTGATTCAGATGCAATGAGAAGATTAGATTTACGGTCTTGATTTAATCAAGCATCTATGGAAGGCCCAAGATCTGGATTTGAGATGTGATCTCAATATCCAAGTCACTATACGTGGAACAATATAATCGCCATGTCCTTATCTCCAAGTATTCGTAGAGAAAGCGCATTATCCTTGAAAGAGTTCAGGATAATTTCATTGTTGATATATGTATCCGAGCATTGAGAAAATGGATAATTAAATGTGATTTAATGATCATGATTAATATGAATTTGATTCATATAATAAAGAGAGTTATCTAAGATAATTAAATGTGATTTGATTATCAAAGATGTAACTAATATGAATGTGATTCATATTATTTGGACACATGAGAATAGAGATCCAAGATGATTAAATGTGATTTAATTATCATGGATATTGAATAATGTGGATAGCACTATCCATATTAATCATATATATTATAAATGTGATTTATAATATATAAGAGAGAGCTATTTGAAATTTACCTTTGTTAATTAAATGTTAATGTGAATTAGATTCACATTGGATAATAATTGAAAATGTAATTTACGTTTTATTTTGGGTTGTGAATGTGATTCACAATTTTCCAATGACAAGATTGCAATATTCACAAAATAATTATGAATTATTTTTGTAGAATAATTTACAATAATTGTTGTTATAAATCATGGAGATTTCCATGGAATAATGTAATCTCATGAGATCTCATGAGATTGCCACCAAATCCCATATTATGGAAGGAGGTAATCTTCATTCCATAATTTCTATGATTGATTGATTGATTTAATTTGGGATTAAATCATATTGATTTATCAATATATATTTAATCCAAATTAAATTAATTGTTGTTGGTTTTTACCAACACAAATCTTAGCTATTAAAAGAAACACAAATAAATGAGAACCATTGGATTTGTGTTGCCCATGGATTGAGATCCATGGATTCCAAAATATTATAAAAAGGAGAGGCACCCCTTTGCTCTTCTTTACACAATGAGAACATAAGTCTCTCTCTCTCTACATGCCTACTCTCTCTCTCATATGGCTGTCCACCACGGATGCCCTAGAAAGAGTCTCCATCGTTGCAGCATCGTCGTTATGCTACCCGATCGTTTGCTCGTGGATCTCTGTCTCCTTCGGTGCGCCTCGTTCGCGTGAAGAAGATGTTGGATCTTGTGTGTCAATATCAGGAGATTCATCGCTTGGATCATCAACATGGATTGCGAGGATCACGGTTTCATCAACACGCTCGCAAGCGTCTCCTCTATCGGATCGGACTTGAGACAGGAGGTCTCTTCGTTTACAGACTCGATCGCAACCACGCTTCAAGAGGTAATCCTATTACTTGTTTGTGGTTTAGACAAAATGATCCGAGAAGTGTTCTTGGATCATGTGGTTTCGTCACATGAAATATTTTAATTTCTGCTGCCTAGAGCAACTAGTACGACTAGTCGCTCCCGATCGCATACGATGCGATCCTCACGCTTCCTTGATGCGCTTAAGGATCTTACCATATCCTTCAAATAGTGAAGAACATGTTGACCTGTGAACACTGATCGTGTCTGACATACCATTTCTGAATATGAGAGGATATGATGGTTATATTTTGAATGGCAAAGATTGTATGAACTTTGATAATGAGACCAATCTGAGTTGCGAGTTGAAGAATGGGATGCTTTTAAAATGCAAAGCCAACCTAGTGTCTCTATGACTGTGTTCCATACTATGATACATTACAACTTCACAATAATTGAATCGGACAGAAAGGTCTGGGATGTGCACTGCAATGAACGAGCCAGGAGATGCTTGTGGAGATTGTGTGGTCACTATCGACCAATTGTTGGACAACTTATTATCTCAATGGTTGACAAAAAGAATAATTGCTTGAATCATGCTATTAATCAGGACCATCCATAGCTGGATTGCAACTTCATGCACTCATATTTCTTAATCAAATCAAACTATCTCCCTCGGTGAAGGTACCATATTTAAGATATCAATTCACGAGGACTTTGGCTTTCAAGTGAGCAGAAGGAAGGTTTGGGATGCAAGGAGAAAGGGAATAGAGATGGTTTATGGAGATTGGAGAAAATCTTACAACGAAGTTCCCTATCTCTTCAGTGCTTTTAAAGAGGCTATTCTGGGTTCGATTACAGATATTAATGCAACAACAATGAATGAAGGAGAGTTGTTCAACATGGTCTTCTGGGCATTTGGGCCTTGTATTGCGATCTTCAGACACTGCAGATACATTATTAGTGTGGATGGTACACACATGTATGGAAGGTATAAATAGAAGGTTCTAATTGTTTTCTCAAGCGATGCAACTAACAACATCCTACCGTTGGCATTTGCTTTTGTCCACGAGGAGGATGGCCCTAGTTGGGCTTGGTATCTGGAGAGGGTGCGTTTGCATATATACCGTGATCGTCCTATATACAAACATTATGTGATCGTCCTGGACCGATTTGTATCCTATCTGACCGTGCTCCAAGCATACTAACTGCACTTAGGTACCCAGAGGTACAACTTCTACCATCGTACGCCCATTGACACTTCTGTCTACGACACATTGCTAGCAATTTCAATGATGCTCACAAAAATCAATCATTGAAGCAAATGGTCATGCGGGCGGGAAAAGTATATTTGCAATCAAAGCGACAAACTTACAATGAAAAACTTAAAGAGTGTAATGAGAATGTTGTAAAGTAGTTTGACGCCCACGATTATCCTAAAGAACGTTGGACGATTGCTTTTGACGGGAGGTACATATTTGGGTACACGATAATGAACTTTACTGAAAGCTACAATGCAGCTCTTCAGGAATCAAAAATCTTTCCAGTTGTGGCACTGGTATTAAAGACCTACTACAATTGAAATATTTATTTTTGTGACTGGTAGAAGGAGATGCGTTAGAAGGAGATGCGCAGTTGCATTACTCGAGGTGACAAGTTTACCAAATATGTGCATGACATGTTGAAGCGTTGGGTTGATAGAAGTAATGGGTATCATCATTTTAGTATACAAAGGCTCCTTTACACATGTACAAGGTCATTACAAGACAACACATGACACAATTCATGCTGAAAGGTGGAAAGAAACAATCAGTCTTGATTAGTGGTGCATCATGTACCTGCCAGAAATGGCAAACTCATAGAATCCCTTGTTCTTATGCTTGTGATGTGCTATCTCACTTGAACACGGATATGGAAGAATACATAGGTCCTTGGTATGCGTGGCAAGCATAGTTTCACATCTATGAGGGTTTGTTCTACCCAATTGGTGACATGGACAAGTGGTCCAGGTTCGACCATCCACTACTTTATCCGATGACAACATGACAAGGAAAATAGAGCGACCAGAGTCCAAGAAGATACACAATGAGATGGACATGAGGGAGAGCACGGTCCAATCTTAATGTGGAATATGTGGTGTAGAAGGCCATAACATGAGAAACAATATGCATGGGAGGACTCAGAATACATGTGGTAATTGTGGTGGAGTGGAACATAATAGGATGAATTGTCCTAATAGATCTAGTACATGCATTTTATACTTTGTATTTTATAAATTTCTTATATTCTATTAAATAAAGTTACCAAGGTTTTAAAAACCAAACCGAACCAGCCGGTTGAACCGATTAAATTAAGAACCGAAGGAAAAACGGTCCAACCACCCGGTTTTTATTCAGAAAATAAAAACCAGTCAAAATCCGATTGGACCGCTTAAACCCGGTTGAACCAATTGAACCAAACCATCAGTTCAACCATCCATTTTTTGGACAAAAAATAATTTCCAATAAATTAACAAAATACATTTTTTTCAGAAATATTCATATCTAGTCTCATTCTAACCCATAATATAGTACCTCTTTATCTTTTCTCCTTCACATGTGCCAATGACTCATTATCTCTTGTCCCTTCCTGCCATATGAACATTATCTTTCTCTTCACACATTATGTATGAGGTTGTCCACTTATAACAATAACAAACGAAGAAGACGTTGTCCTAGTCATACTATGAGAGGTAATACATTAACAATACTTGTCGTTAATTAGAGCTTAAATAATTTTACATCACATATATGCATTTATATAAATTTTACGAAATAAGATTATTATGCACTTTTGAGTTTTTTAAGAACGTTTATTTCCCTAACTTTTAAGCAATTTCACTTGTGCTCCTATATTTTAAAAAAAAATCACAATATCATACTTATGTTGGTATAAAATGAGAGCACAAATGTATTAATAAAAGGCCACTCCTATTGGTTTTGTAAAAATATAAGGGACACATTCAAGTGTATTAAAATAGGGGTATAAGTGTTATTGGAAAAACTTGGAAGGACAAGAGTAAACAAAGCCTCGAAAGATACGATGTAGTATTTTTTATATTTATTTGTGATATACCGGTCTAACTCGGTTCGATCTGGTTGAACCATACGAACCAAACCAACAATACAACAGTTTGATCTTTTCTGGTTTCTTTGAACTGTTGACGTCATCACCGGTTCGACCGATCGGTCCCATTGATCTGACCATAAAAACCAAAAATCGATACATACCCGATTTGATGTCCGGTTTGGTTTTTAAAACCTTGAAAGTTATATTATTTCTAATGAGTTTTTTTTTGAAATAGATGGAGCATGACCTAGTTGATTGGGCACTTTTATGACAGCAGCGGGAGCACCGCTCGTCTTTAGTTTGGGTAGGCGATGCACTTAATACTTTTATCAATATTTGCATTTCCATTACAGAAAACGTATTGACATTATATCTGCTTGACAGTTTCAGGTGACGAGATGTATGTATTGTAAAAGGCAGGAAACCACATTAAACTGTTTTCTTAAATAGATGCATTGTTCCCAACATTTACCTGGCGGGATTTTTTGGAGTCATTCAGATGGATTCCATATCTTTTGACTGACATCTGGTTACAATTCTTATGGAGAGATGGTTCCCGAAAACACATACATTCCACATATGCCATGAAGCGATGATGATTACCTTGCAGGATGTCGCTTACATTTTTTATTTGAAAATAGATGGCCTTCTCGTGATCGGTCCCACCAATTCGCCTATTTGGGCAGGACTATATGAGCGCCTGCTTGGAGTCTGACCAGAATGACCCAACATTGATGGAGCTCGTATACACATGACTTGGCTCCTTGAACATTTTGTAGTTCTGCCTGAGGAGGTCAGGGAGGATACCATTTGTAGTTCACACGGACATATATACTACAACTCATGGGGGGTGTAATTTTCCCTGACAAGTCAGGAAATGAGGTTTCACTGATTTACCTCCCGTTTCTTGAGGATCTGGAGACTTATGGGACTTACAATTGGGGCTCGGCTTTCTTGGTGTACTTATACATACAGCTATGTTCATCGAGGGCAGATGCAGTTGAGATTGGTGAACCTTTGATTCACCTTTGATTCTATTGCAGTTGTGGGCTTGGAAACGCTTCTCTCATATCACCCCCACTGTTCATCATCAACCTGTCTGGCAAGGGAAGCCTTTGGGGGCAAGATGGAATGCAGAGTTTGACATCATGTAAGAGTCAACACATGTCATTTGGTCGTATAGGGATGCACCGGACCTCCAGCTTGTGGAGCATATATCAACTTAATCATGGTGTTAACCATTTACAGATGCTTCGCTTATTTTGTTAACATATTTGATGGTACGTAGGTGGTCTGGACTCCTTATATAGAGGAGGTGTTGTCTTAGTTACCTTCATATTGTCTGGACAATCAAGACTTGCACATGGCTCGTGTACTATTGATTTACTTTTGCAAATTTAAGCTACACAATGCGGACAGAGTCCTTAGTCATTTTGGTGGCATTCTTGGGATACCGATGCCATGTGATACCTCATCTCATTTGCATACCATTGATTTATAAGGAAAGAGTAACACCAATTGGACGGAGTTCCATTTGGTTTACGTTAGACTGTGGAACATCCCTAGGACTATATTGTACTGATGACTCCTATCCCATTGGGAAGACCTGTCACAACCAATGACTACTTGCCATGGTATGATAGTGTTGCCTGACGATTCATTGATCAACATAGGTGCACCCTAGATTATATCATAAGTACAAAGTTACTTTAAATAGCAATTATGTTGAGCGATTTTATACTATTCTAACAAGTGTTGTTCCTAATACAGGTTTCCCGTTTCGACGAGATCGTGTGTTTTTTAGATGATGATGCTTCACAGATGAGGGAGCTTGCCGCTGAAGCAAGCTTGCATTTACGTGAGTCTATCCAGATGCAATTCAAAGACGACCCAAATGAGGAGGTTACTGAGGAAGATGTCGAGGTAGAAGCTACATCTCAACACCGTCCACATGTTCGAGGGAGTGGACGGGGACATGCTAATAAACAAAGGGCAAACAAGACTTCCCACGATGGTGGTGTCCTGATTGAGACGCGGTTACTACCAAAGTCCAGCGTAGAGTTTAAGACTCCCATTCCTTAGTTCGATCTGTCTAAGGAGCATGTCACACCACCTGCACCATGGAGGGATCGAGTAATTATAGATGCATGACCTTCACATCACTCACCCCTCCCATTAGACTTCTGCTAATCTGAAGAGACGAATATGAGCCACATTGCTGATATTGATCGATACAGTCAACTCCGTAGATTTGAGCCAAGCGCACATGAGACATATCGACAACCGATGAGAGACCAGTCAAATTGCAATACAAATGGAGAAGGGAGTATAAAGGCTAGATCCATATCTGTGACATTTTTATTGTAATATAAGACATGCATACCTCTTCTATATGAACTTTGTATCTACATGTCTCTTTTCTGACTTGGGTTGTTGACTTGAGTTTTGTGGTTCGTCCCCCTTTATGAATTCAAATATTTTATATGAACCTTTTGTCCAACTAATATATGAACCATGTGTTATTGACTTATGTTGTATCATATGTGGATCATTATTCTTGATTTTAATAAAATTTATACTCCCTAAAAAAAGGGTGGCAGTAGCTCAGAAGCAGAGCTGCTGCTTCTTTCTTTCGATTGTGGTCAAAAGCCACCTCTTGAAGACGAGGTTTTAGGAAGAGCCATCTCTTGAAGAGGCAGCTTTTTTCTTAACCAATATCTCCTCTTGAATAAGTGACTTACCTACGGTACATAACAAAAAAATATTTGTGACCACATCCTTAGGACAAATTTTGTTCTTCTCTGGATGGTTCTAAGGAGGGATGGTGGTGGCACTGGGGATGGGGGGCGGAGGTTAGGGTACTAGGAATAGCATGGAGGTCAGGTGACATCGAGGAGGAGGGTGGAGGTCGATGCATTGTTGGGGAGGGGGTGGATGTAGGATGATGCTGGAGAGGGGATGCTGTCGAAGTTGTGCTCGGAGAGGTGGAGGTGCTGGGGAGTGAGGGTAGAGGGCCGACGACACTAGGGAGGGGGTGAAGGTATGGGGACTGGGAAGGGAGCGGTGTTCAGAGCATTGGGAAGGGCACACACATTGGAGATGGGGGCTCGATCAACACTCTAAGTTGATGAATGCAAAAGGGCTGACATTTCGTCGCTGAGAACCCTCTCTCACTGCTAGACCTCTCGCAGACGGACCCGACGGAGGAGGAGCATATCCGACGGATGGAGATCGCTCCACCTCTCGCTATCACGATCCACCTCGTCGGTTTCTCCCGAGACCACTATGTAATGCTTAAACCGCTTGCCGACGGTGTGATTCGACATGGGGAGCAACATGTCCGTCTGTGGTGGTGCGGGGGGGAGGGGGGTTGTTCGGAGGAGTCCGTCGTTGTTGACCCTCTGTTATGTGTTCTTGAAGGTGAAGACCTGTTGCTCAACACTCCAGGTTGCCGAAGGTGAGGGGGCTTTTGGATTCAATTTACACAAAAAAGAACAAAATGGATGGGCTTTTGGTTTCAAAAGAAAGAGGAAAATTTTCGGTCTCTATAGGCCTAAGGAATCAAATAAAAAACACAGTGAAAAAGAGTATCAGAAGAAGAAATAAACAAAGACAGAACGGAGGAAGAAGAAAGAGGAGGAGGAATGATCGTAAGGAGATAAGAAGGGTATAATATTGTAATTTTTCCGAAACAATATGGTATACATTGCCCACTTTTAAATGGATTCCATCTTGTTTTAATGACTAAATATATGAGAGTTAACCAGGCGGTCTATAACGTAAGAGTTAGCAAATTTGTGTGTGGTTTAGGTGATGACTACGGAGAATGGAAGGTCGAGAATGTAATTTCCCAAGTTTCTAAGAGTTATGTAAAAATGCCTTTTTAAAATGCATTACACTGTTTTTGTCCATGCCATGATTTTATATATTTTATATATTTATATCATGACTTAAGGTCGTCGACCCTTAGCAATAAGTATCCCCAAATATTAGTAAGAAACTTCAAGATATCTTCATGGAATTTTCACGAAGAAAGAAAAAAATCGACATAGCTAGATATGTTGTTGACATTTGGAATCCTATTAAACGATATGATTTGGACGTCTGTTTTGGAGACGAAGTAGGTTTAGAAATTTCAATGAACTGAATGATAGTTCGAAATATACTAACTTGAAACAAAGGGCTTATTGCTATCTTTTTAAATATGTACTCCAATAGGGTTCTAATATTTTGGTCTATTCTTGCTAAACTCAATACGAAGTTTAAACGTTTATTATTACGACGAGGCAAGAAGATGAACAATCAACATTCTCATACTAAATTATATCTTTTTTATGAGGAAATTTCTCCGTTCGAAGGTTTGCAATTGTGGTTGAGGTCTAAGTCTTATCCAAACTCAAGATTCGATAGGTGTTTGAATGATTAGGGGAACTAGAATATGTATCATGGGTAGTCACGATAACTGCAACGTCTTGGGCTTAAGTTCCTGTACCGTTATCCAGGAAAATTGATCATGACAATTTGTTGGATTTATGTCCAAATAGATCCGTTAACAACCACCGAAATGCTTATGCTCAAGTTGTCAAGTAGTAGTCCCACACACTTATAACACACTCTCACACTTTGTGAGTTTCCGATATGGGACTATTTTTGGGATTATTAGATATGGCCTATCATTTATTCCCAACGATAGTAGCGGATGCACGCTCTCGGCTTAGGTACTTTCGATTAGTCCTTCAGATTATTAGAGGAAACCCAATCTAATACCATTTGTAATGTCTCGGACTTAAGGTCCCCGGATCTTTATCGAGGAAAACTGAATCTCACAACTTGTTGAAGTTGGGCCCAAATAGATCTGTTGACAACCATTTAAAATGTTTAAGCTCACATTGTCAAGTAGTAATATCTACATTTATAACCCACTGTCACACTTTGTGAGTTTCTGATGTGGTTTGGATTGTTACAACAACTCTACAACCAAACAAATCTTAAGGTCCACGTGGGGGTAGAGATTGAATCAAGAGGGCGAAGTTGAATAATGATCGTGAGGCAGTTATGAAGGATCCTTGAACATCCAGCTTTGAGATCTATAGATTTCAAGCAAATCAACTTAATCCATATAACACAAGACTTTATATAGAAACCCTTCTCAATGGAAGGGAAAACTTATAGGTCATGTTTGGTTGCTGGGTTGGATTGGGTTGGGTTGGGTTGGAGTACCCCTATGAATAGTAAATTGTACCCTTGTGAATAGTAAACTGTGGGGAGGATTGAGAGGGTTGGAAGGAGGGGTACACCAGTGTACCCCAACCCAACCCAGTCCAACCCAGCAACCAAACAGGTCCATAGGAAGGGAAACCCTAAAACTCATGAGTGGCTGGGGTTGTTTTCACTTTCTTCACTTGCGAAAAAAACGGAAGATAAATTGCAAACATAATCACATGGCTAATGGATCATTGTCCACGATTCACTAACCCTTATAAAAACAAGTCAGTACTCTTCCTCGAGTTTGATAAAAAAAACTCATATGCAATTTGATTATGGAAAATTCCTTAGTGAAATATTGGTAACTTGTTCAATTTTCACAACACAATTTCTTTGAATCAATTATCTTTCTTAAAAAGTGGCCACCAATCTCAATGTTTTAATTCCATCACCGAACTGCAAGATAAATTTATTGCACTATTGTTGTCATGATACAATCTTACAAGTGACTCAAGATTTAGTTTAATGCCACAACATCTATACAACTCATATTGCATCATCCAGGTTTTCTACTTTAGAAATATATCTCACATACACATATTGTCACTTTTTCCTGCATATCACAAGATTATTGCATAAAAATAGCAGTCATATTTCTAGTGTAAGTGCATCCTTCAATTTGTATTTTTATATACTTTAATAACAAGCTTTACATCCTTAATAAAAACATGACATTTCCCGAGCTTCTCAATCAAGTAGAATAGAATATATCCAAGTTTTGATATTCATAACTGTTAGAAAATAAACATGCGGAAGAGAATATCAGAGAAAAAGATACAAGAATAAACATCGGGATTTACGTGGAATCCTACTCCGTAAGGAGTGGGATGAAACCACGGGAGAAGCCCTCAAAGGTGTATGTGTTCATTGCACTTTCTCAATGGTTACTGGAGGTCTGGGGATTCTTATATAGCCTCCACAGAGCCTCCAAGTCCTACTATTAGACAATGTGGAACTAAACAACTGATGGGGTAAATGGATCTTGGAGGTATCCATTTACCCATCTACAACTCAATAGACGCACATAACAAATACTCCAACAATATCTTTAGATGCATGCAACAATTGGACACTGATTAGTCATACTAGTCGCCACTCAAGAAAATTCTACTAGTCAGACCTTTAACAATTTTTTTAGAGACATTTCCCTACATTCTAAACACATTTAAGTATCCCCAAAACTCATTCAAACATGGCATAAAAATAGCTTTTCATATGAGTAAAAATCTATTAAACAATGCATCTATACAAAAAAAAACAAGTTCCTACGCATCAGATATCCAAAACCTTATTCTCTTAGGGTTTGGATCACATCCAAGACTTTCAACCAAGGCTCTAACACCACTTGAAGGTGAGGGTTTGCACCTCGCACATCACAGAAGTATGAACATCACATCATATACGATATAGATCTACTAGTCCAAAGGAGAAAGAGAAACTATATGTCGTTTCACCCAGATAACAAATAAGTATTAGGGTTACCTCTTGGAGCATGATTGCGATCCACGACTCTCTAAACAAAGAGACCTCCGGTCTCAAGTTCAATCCAAACGGGCACGCAGATAAGACGTGTGCTTCTCGCAATCCGAGTTGACGATCTGAGCGTGAAACCTCTGTTTGTTTCACGAAATATGTTGTCTTCTTCATGAGCATGGGATACCGAACAAGACGGAGATCCACCAGCATTCAATCTGACAACATGACAACAGCACAACGATAGTGGAGTTCTCTCAAATCCTATGGTGGAAGGCCACCGAGAGCTCTATGTGGTTGTGAGAGAGAGAAAGAGCTTGGACATGTGGGGGGGGGGGGAGTTGTTGCAACTTTTGCTTCAACTTAATTGTGCAGAGAAAGGGCTAAGGTTAGCCTTTCTTTTATAGAAAATTGGATGGTGGAGATGCACTCCTAAATGAAATCAATGATCAAGATTTTGTTGCAATAATTTGCAACAATAATAATTATTTTTAGAAGAAAAAATAAAATAAAATAAAGACATTCATCAACAAATTTAATTCATTAAAATCAAGTCATTCTCATGAATAAAGAGAAAGAAGAAATCCACCTTCCATAAGTGAGTTGAGGAGATATCCTCCTTCCTCTTATGGATGGTGGACGCCCACCTTGAGATAATATAATCTCATTGCATGAAATCTTTATTCATAGAATTATTTATAACAATTACAAATAAATCATTGATTAATTATGAATCATATTTACTCATCCAATATTAGTTGCAAATCACATTTACATTTAATTATATATTGTGAATCCAATTCACAATAACTTATAAATTGGAAATCATATATACAATTACTTCTCTCTATGATAGTATGAATCACATTCATAATATTTATGATTATTGTGTACAGTATTACCAATATTAATCTCATTTTGGATAATTACATCCAAATGTAATTATCTAAGATGCCTCTCTACATGTGTCCAAATAATGTGAATCAAATACACATTATTAATGATAATTAAGTCATATTTAATCATCAATTTCCAATGCTCAGATAATTCCAGTAAAGGAATTATTCTTAAACTCTTTCAAAAACAACGTGCCTTCTCTGCGGATACTTGGAGATAAGAACAAGGTGATTGTATGTTCCATGTACAATGACTTGGATACTGAGATTTAATCTCATATCCAGATCATGAAGACCTCTCAGAGATGTCTGATCAATTTATATAGTGTATCTAATCTTCTCATTGCATCCGAATCATATTCATATCAATGTCTAACTTTTGGATTAAGATTAGATAACTGAGTGTAGTCACTAAAATCCAATCCGGTTTCATCACTCCCTCAGATTGGAAGTGTCATGGTTATACAATCGATTAAGATCACATCACCTTTGAGTATTCCCTATACCCGTACATCATACACACTAGAAGACATACCTAGAATAAATCCGAAGTTCTGATCATTTGAATTGTCTTATTCATGATTTTATCATTAAGTTTCCCATTTGATCATTGAGACTCGGTATCGATCATATGCTTTCCAAAAACATATACCATATCTACAAATCCTGTCATGCTTCCAAAGCAAGACGATCATCGATGTAATTTGGTTGGTCCCAATATCTCAAGAGTGAGCTAATATCTTCCGGTTCAATAGTGAGCATGTATGTTCCCTTCGAGAGATCATATTACTCATATGACCTTGTATACACACCAGCTCACCGGTGTATATACCTTGATTAGGTCATCAACTTAATGGTCTTTCTATGTGCATACTCGGATACATAGTAATACATATATCTCCAGTTGGAGGATGCATGCCTGTATCGTTACAACATACGATATATGTATTGGTTATCTTGACATCGTTAAGTCAACTCTTAACACCTCCGAATCTCCATTTCTATGTAGAGGAACTGCGTCAAGAGGTTAGTCAGATATTAGCCTTTGGAGTAAGGATTGACATCTCCTTCTCATGCTGGAGATCCTTTCTCAAAAATCATTTGACGATGCTAGCGAATCCTCAATCTAACTTTTTATATATCATCTCAGCAACATCCTCTATAATCCAACCACTGTATCAATAGATATATGATTATCAAGATGGTCATGGTACATAACTCTAATTGTACTAAATGACCTATAAGTACATTCATTCATTAGTCTTAGATAGAGAGTGAAAAGTAATAACTTTTATTGATACGTAAAAATTTACAATTTTCTATTGTAGAAATGGTTCGCCCTGGATACCCTTCAAAAAAAAAAATGGTTCGCCCTGGGTCTACATGTCCAACAATAACTAGTAGCCATATTTCCAAAGCAAGTGCATCTCTTCAATTTGTATTTTTATAGACTTTAACGACAAGATTTACATCCTTAATAAAAAATGACCTTTCCCGAGCTTCTTAATCAAGTAGAGTAGAATATATCAAGCTTTCATATTCATATGTTTAGATGCCTGCATGAACTGGGGTCACCACATTGACATCATAAATAATGTTGAGATCAGAGGAAAGTATAAAAACTTCCGCAGAAGTCTATCATTAGTATCCCTTCGATCCATTTGTTTTCCAATTATGATGCTAAACTTGTGATTTTCTTTAATACATGCAAATTGGGGTTTACAACTGGACTTATTAGTTTCCTTCAATAGGTATAGGGTATATTTTCTTTGATAAAGAAGATGTCCTCCATTTGAATTTGTCATCTCAATGCCTTTAAAATATTTCAATTGTACAAGGTCCCTCATGTCAAACTTTGTAACACTTTTCTTTTAGTTACATATTCATTTTCTTTATCGTCCATGTAATGATCATGTTATCCACTTAAAATAGGAGCACTACTTCGTTTCTACGTTTCCAAAGTGATATCTAGTCTTATCATCACCTAAACCTCTTTGAAATGAGCGTATGTCCTTGAATCTCTCTCTATATTTTTAGTTCTTAGTATCCCAAGCATGTTTTATCAGTGACTTGTTTTAATAATGACAAACACATTCATTATCAAGCCCTATTTAAACAAAAGTATCACATCTTGCACTATGGAGCCTCTTCAGCGATGTTGTCAACCATTGCGAGCAACTCATAAAATGCGAGGGCTATGCTAGATTCTTATTTTGTATCAAGATACTTCCCTTAACGTATTTAAAGCCGCATTATGCCAATGTACGATGCGAATTTTATGCCACCACTTTTATGATTTAAGCTTATTTTCAAAAAGATTATGTGCATGAATTTCGAATGAGAAGATTAATCCTTTCTCATTTATCATTATCAAAAAGAACAAAAAATGATAGAAATAAAAATCTAGGCAATAATTAAATAAAATAACATAGTGTTACAGGAAAAAAAGTTGGACAAATAATTAAATTCTCAACAAAACATAATATGTCACAATAAAGATAAGAAAGTAGTAAGACATGCAATTATCCAGACATGCAATTATCCTCAAGGTGCAGGCTGTTAAGTGTGATATTTCACAGTTAGACAAAGATGAAGTAGAGCATGTGAGAAATCTTACGGAGGTCTTGATTAGCAATCATGAGTTCGTCAACATAAAGAACAAAAAAGTCTATAGCAATGTATGATCACATAAGAAAGCAAGCAAAAGGAAGACTCTGAAAGTGCATGTTGTTCATAAACTGAATAATAGTTTAGTTAGCATTGAATCATCAAGAAAAATATCACATATAAACTAAGCTCTTGGAGATGCAGTTTAAGTTGGTGATCTTTCCAAAGAAGCTCAGCAACTGCACGAGTGAGTATGCGAGGGATGGTAGAAGTTGAGCAATGTCTAGAAAAAAAAGTTACATTTCTTGGTAGTAGGTTCAAGAATAGATGATTCGACATTGATATAAGGAACATCATTAATCGAAGCAAAGAGATGTCACAACTTATAGTTCCTATGAAGAGAAAGCATGTGGGAATCAAGTATAATAAAAAGTTAAGAACTCACGAATTAATGGTGATCTCTCCAAAATCATTAAAAATGAATCATATTTGCATATAAATTTTAAATAAGTAATAAGTAGAGAATGTTTCTTGAGTTTTGTGATCTGGGGATCAATGTACTCATGAACTCAAAAAAAGTTAGTCAATTTGTAATTTTGTATGATAATTACAAATAATAATATCTATATGAAAAAAAAACATGTAGGATAATTACAAATAAATGATATACAAATAGCGTAATTCAAGGTAGAATTGCAGAGATCAAGGATATAATGATAAATATTAATAATAAATGGTAAATCAAACACTTCGTATAAAATCATGAATTACGTAAAACGTATCCTTAAGGTCCGTTTGTCACTTTCATAAAAAAATAGATACCATTGGAAAAGTGTTAGAATGCTAAAATCTTGATCCTGAATTGTTCCTTAGATCTTTTTTAATGGAAAAGGGAGTCTACCTCTAGATGTAGATAACTTTCCTACACCCGTCTTTTTTCTCCTCTATTTATTTAATTTTTTTAATTGAATTTTTTGGAGATTTAGATCACAATATATTTCCATAGCGACGTTCAAATTTCAACTTATTTAAAAATTTTAACTTATCCATCAAGGCAGTCGAATCTTAACGGTGTCAGAATTGTTGAAATCGACCCCTTCCAATGGATATGTTAGGAATGCATGTTTGACATGAAATCTGAAACACATATTCCATTTAATATTCTAAATAAATCTCCTCAGGACCTATTTCAAGAAAATTAAAAAAAAAACTATGGAAAAAAGGACGAGTATAGGAAAGTTACCATAGGTGTAGGTTCCTCAATCCTTTTTTTGATATCTACTGCAAACTTCAAATATATTGTTAACTTACCTCGATATTTGAAAGAGTGCATAGAAGAGGAGAGTGCTGGTGCAATATTGAATGTGCATAGGGGCATCCATGTGAAGAATCCAACGCATCTTAAAATTGATAGCTACAATTATTAAAATGAATACCACAGTTAACAAATATTCTTAGTTTCTCCTCGAAGGTTTGAGGGCAAGGAGAAAAGGCAAGGAAGGTGATGCCTTGCCCTTCCCTTCCCTTGTGGGAAAAAAAGGTGAAGGGCGTCTTCTTCTTCCAACAATAATTCATGGCCCCTCCTTTTTAGGGCAACACTTCCAAGGTCACAAGACCTGTATGTTGCATTCTCTTTGGAGCTTTCAGCCAACAGCTCCTTCCAAGAGACCACCTCATGTCACAGAAGGTCTCTCTCTTTCTCTAGAATTGTATTACTATTATTTCTGAAAGTATTCTTTGTTTCTAAGTTTGGTTTGATGCTGTTTATTATTTCAAAGAGCAACCGTTTAAGTTTGGGATCTTCACATCATAAATCTTTGTTATTACATCAAAGTGTCCGTAGATTATACCACGACTTTTGTAATCTTACCAACTCTCGTATCACAACCCTGGAATAGGAGTATGTTTGTTAAATAGAGTAATATCATAGGGGTGTTGGTGTAGTTAAGCGGGAAAATAATTGTTTTTTAGTTATTTTAAAAATGTACCAAATAGTTTTTACTTTTTAGTGCATTGGATTAAAATTGGGAGACGTTTGTGTGTGAGATGCAGTTCTATTGTATGGTCATGAGAGTAAATATCGACTGCAACTGCTGCTACAAAAGGCTCAGAAGAACACTGCTCAAGATGCAAGGTAAATACAGAAAATTTAATTATATCTTTAGGGATTTTTATACTGGTGCCCCTACAGTGTACTAACGGAAGGACACTGTTGTTAATTTTGCAACTATATAGGTCGACAAGTATATATGAAAACAATTAGAATCAGAAGTGTTAATGGCAAATCTTGGTGCCAATTAATTTTTCATTCAGTTTCAGATGACATTGAAACAAATATAAGAATTTTACATGACCCCACCCCCCAGACTTGCAATATAACATGAATACCCCTGCAAACACTGTATCCAGAAAAAAACAGCCTTTGCAAACTTCTTCATTTGACAAAAAACTACCCTTGTTTTAGCGTGCTGTTTGTAAAATAGAGAAAAGGGACGGGTTTAAAAGATATTTTATAAAACAATTAGTTTTACAGAGGGTATTTTTTGCAATATGAAGCTTGTGGGAACATTCATATATCACTGTAACAACCATTCTCATCTCTTCGGAGAATGCAGAGTTGGAGAGTCACTTAATAGAGAGGCAACAATGCAGGATCAGTGTTTGCGGGGAATTCGTCCCGCAAGCCGTCGCGAAGAAGATGAGGAAGGCGATCAACAGACGGGTCGAGATCCTTGACATCAAGCAAGTTGACATTGTTCATGACAACAGCAATGGCAACAACAACAACAATAAAGACAACAAAATTGAGAATGCAAACCCCGATGGCGAGTTCATTCCTGACGATGATATCATCTACGAGGAGAGGCGACAGCGTTGTCGATTGTGCTTTTGCTTTTGATCTGCATCAGTAATATGTAATTATGGTCTAACAATGTGTATTCTTAATAAAGTGTTGTATAGTGTAACACCCATACCCCGAAACATAGTACCGCGTCTAAAACTCACGAAGTGTGGGTGTGGTTTATAAGTGGTGGGGATTATTACTTGACAACTTAAGCTTAAGCATTTTGGGTGGTTGTCAACGGGTCTAATTGGGCATGAACCCAACAAGTTGTCAATGTCAGTTTTCCTCGATAACGGACCGGGAACCTAAGCCCGGGACGTTACATATAGAGGGGGAAAAGTATAATTAGTCTTGTTAATGTAAATGAGATATAGGTCAATGATGGGATTGATGGTGTGATCTTAATCCATTGGTATCAACTGAAAATAATAAAAATATTTTTTTATAACTTTCTCATTAGACCTGGTCAACAGATTGGGGGCCCGTCCACTCAGCCCGCTCGGCCCGTTCATAGGCCAGGGTTGGACTAGGAGATTTGGGCATGGACCGGCCCAACTTGGCCCGAAAAAATACATAAATATAAGCTGAATAATACGTGTATTAATATGATACACTTCAAGTTTTCATACGTGACACTAGTTTTAAATATAGTTTATACGTCAACTAATATGTAAACTACTTTTATTAGTTATATAAAGTATAAATGGTATTGATAAAATCATATATATATATATATATTAAATACCATTAGAAAAATAATGAAAAAAGAACGAAATGAACCATAGCCCGGCCCGACCCGACCCGCATTTTGCTCAGGTCTAATTGTCATCACCATAATCATTTATCATCATCATTTTTTATTGGGTATCTTCGAAACTTGTCGTTTGTTAACATCAAGTAGCTTGGGCCTAAGGAAATAATTATTAGGGATACTTTATGGGTTATATCTAAGTTTGAATATCCCCTCAATTTTCAATTTTAGTTTAAATCATCTTTTATGATCGTGAATTTGGTCAAAAATTCTCATGAAAATTCTCCCGTAGATTACAAAACAGAGCTCCAACTGTGCCTCAATTCCTATTACAAGCCTCATTTTTTAAATATAAAAAAGAGAGGCATGGTATTGATTTTTTTGTCTCAAAAACATCATTGTGTATAATTCCGCAATCATTTTAAGTTAACGTTAAATCCTAAAGTTGAATGCTTAGTACTTATGAATGCAAGCTAACATAAATAAAACTGATATAGGTGTTACGGTGTTATTATGTTTTAAAATACGCATACAATGTATATACATAGATTGATAGATATGAAGAATAATATTATCATATACTTAAAAATGGGTACTTATTTAAAATGACTATTGATCACATATGAATACACTAAGATTACTCTGTTATTAAAATTAAATATACATGTATTGGATGGAATACACATGATAAAGATATACTAAAAGTGCTTGTGACATAATAATTATACAAAATTCTGTTATATATGGTAAAAATCATTCAACTATATTTATCTAGGAAAACATACAGATACAAATGTTTACAGATATAAAAGTGATTTTTATATCCATATTGATTTGAAAAATGATAATATTAAAATATGTATAAAAGGAATACAATGATCAGATATGGATATATCCTTCTCTAGCATCCTTAGTTTGGATCTTTTCAGTAATTTACCAGAAAACTTTTTCCGTTGGTTTATGTTATATCCCCCAAAATAATCATATTTTCTTTTCAATCACCAAACGCGCCTTTTTTTGGAGGGAAACCCAAATCCCCTCCATTTCCCCTTTTTCCTTCGTCCACAGTGCCAGTGACGAGTGAGAGTGTGATCTCTCGAGTGATCTACATCGGCGATGGCGCCGCCCAAATCCGAGAGCTCTGAAGGTAATCAGCTAAAGCCTAACTCGATTTTACCACAAAGTTAATATCTTGGCGAGCATTTCGATTCGTACATATGATATCGGGAATGTGGTCCGTAGGTATTTTTCTGATGTTTGCTTCCTCTATTCTTGATTGTGATTCCAGGAATCGTTCTAAACTTCGTGAATGAGGTAAACAGAAACTCGTCTTCGTTTTTAGCGTTTTTAGGGTTTTTGGTGCGGTGGTATTCAGGGTTTTTGGTATGTGGGTTACAAGAACACTGATATAGTTTTATTGCTAAAGTAAACTTTCTATCTACGAGAGAAAGATTGACGCATGCACTGTACGAGATAGTTGTATTTCTTACTTTTATTGTTTACCCCGTTAGGATATTTCTGCAATCTTCTTGAACCCTAAACAAGAGGATCTACGGTCTCGTGATAAATTAAGCCTCGTATCCTTCCATATGCTCCAGTCGAACTAAATACCTTCTTGTCTTCTTTTCTAGCACTTGTTGAATAACGTTCATTAGAAAATATAGAGCTGCAGTGAGATCTTTCATACTAGAAGGCCGAATGTCCAGTCGTAACTTAATATCTTCTTTTCATTTCTAGCACTTGTTGTATAACGTTCATTAGAAAATATAGAGCTTTAGTGAGATCTTTCATACTATAAGGCATACATATAGAGGGCGCTTGTTGAAGAGATGGAGATACTAAGGTAGATGTGTGTCCACCGGGGATGCAAATGAATGCGGATATTATCTTATATTCATATGACTATATGAGTATTATATTTGTAGGAGAAACAGGTCTCACAAACACAAATATTTACTTGGAAACCCTCCTCATTTGGGGGATGAAAACCACAGACAAGTTCCCTATTGCTCACAGAATTAGGGGTTTTTGTTTTTTTCCCTATATGAAATAACCAAGGGGCAGGGGTGAGTTATGTAAATGTAACTAAGTGGGTAAATGGATCTCACCATGATTCATTTACTCATAAGACAAGCAGCTCAACATTCCCCTTCAAGTTGGGCATAGAGATATTAAGG
Organism: Ottelia alismoides; assembly: GCA_037367405.1. Classification (NCBI taxonomy): domain Eukaryota; kingdom Viridiplantae; phylum Streptophyta; class Magnoliopsida; order Alismatales; family Hydrocharitaceae; genus Ottelia; species Ottelia alismoides. The sequence continues at coordinate 166,478 of JAZKJV010001435.1, read as the reverse complement.
TAGGCGTGTCCCCTAGGGATGCAAATACATGCTAACATCCATATGCGTGCGTCTGTACTATTTTTAAAGAGGATTGGGTATCTACATTTAAGTTGCACATGGTAATACTGTTTTTTTGTCTCTGTGTGATCATTTTCACCCCAAGGGTCCAAACAAAAATGAAAGGAATCTATGGTGAGATATTGGATAAAAATATGATGTGGTTACATCAGTAGATAATATTAGGGAATCACGTTCAATGTTGTTTGGGCATATGCAAAGAAGAGTCGATGATGGTCCATAAACTTCAGATTGAAACTTTGAAGGTTTAAGAAGTAAAAAGAAATGCCTTATAGGAGCATGCATCGAAGATTTAAAATGATAGAATGAAATTTTTGAAAACAGTATGGCTTATTCAAATCTAAGCTTGAGTATCAGCCATGTCGAAAATAAATATGTATGTGCAAGAGAGCCATCAAGCTTGTTGGGTTATCATGCTTATATGGGTAAACATATTTTTTGGATGAGGCACGCTTTACCCATCCTTCTATATATATTGTACTCATTCCCCTCGTTGGAGTTGAGTTTTTTAGTGAAGAGAGCCCTAATCTCTAGTGAGTGAGATTAGGGATTGTGCACCTTCGTGGTTTTTCCCTCTTGGTAGGGTTTTCCATGTTAATCCTTGCTCTCATTTTTGTGTCTATTTTGCTTGTTTGATTCTAACATGATATCAGAGCCACGAATCATTTAGATCAGTTCATGCTTGTCCAGATCATGTCATAGTTTTCCGCAACTGTTCAGACTGCAGATCTAGGATTAGATCATGCAAATCATGCTCTTGATTAGGCCCAGTTCGTGCATATCAGATCACCATTTGACATGTGCTTAGACTGTGTTTGTGCAGATCAAATTTCTATGTTCAGATTTAATTCGTGTTTCCTACAACAAATCGTGCCCATATATGTTCTCCAAGTGATAGATCACCTTGTGTTCGTGTCCAGAACACAGAACTTCAGACAACAAGATTGTTTCGGACTGAAGATCGTGACCTCTAGAATGTGATTGCTTGTTTTTCTACATCTGGGAGCCTCAATTGTTGCTACTGTTTCAGACCGTAGGATTGTTTTTTTTCTTTTGGTGGTCAGAGACTTGTGGATCTTGTTGGGGTGTGCTTTTGGACCCCTTGAGGTTAGTTCCCTATTATGGGAGGCAGTTGTGGTGTGAGCAAATCTATTGAGTGATGTTGGGATATTTTTTTCCCTTTGTTTGTTGCGAGATTTGTCAGGTATGTGTAGTTGTTCGTACCATGCATTCAATGATATGCATGAGTGTTTGCAGTTGTTTTTGAACACAAGGTATCTGGAGGAGTGTATGCGAGCGATAGTCAAAGTTTAAAGTGCACAAATTTATTGGTGAATGGCATTATGATGCATGGAGCTTCCATATAACCTGACTTGGCAAAGGATGCCATCATTACAATCCTTCTTGAAGGAATCTTTTATGAAAGGACATGGTTCTTAACAGTCGACAAACATCGGTTCAACTCTTAATACGAGGAGAACTGACAATGCTTGCTTTACCATATTTGATTGGATTATCGATAGTGGTGCATCCGATCACATTATAGATGATTCGAGAATGTGTCTGGAAGAGAGAAAGTTACCATTGCAGACGTATCTCCTGCTATTGTTGCTCGAAAATGAACAATTTCTGTTGTCGATTGTTTCTTCACTGATGCACTTCACGTCCTTGATTTCCCAACAATTCTTTTGTTAGTCAGTAAGATTACTAAAGAGTTGCAATGCATGTTGATTTTTGATCACAAATCGTGTGTTCTAGATAATTTGCAGATAGGCAAGAAGATTGGAATTGGATTAGTTTATGATGGTTTATATCATCTTCCAGCTTGAGTGGGCCAAACCCTTACCTCGGTGATGAAAGCTTGTCTTGAAAAGGAGAACTCCACTTTAGTACGACATTGGCATGAAATATCAATTTTTCTTCTTTACATATGTCGATGCATGAGATTTTCTCTGGATAGTTCGATGATGATTTGAAATGTGAGGTTTGCTAATTTGCAAAGCAAACATGCGCTATCCTGCATTTGCTGGTAAATCTATATATGCATTTGAGCTAGTGCATTCTTCTATTTGGGGTCCATCAAGGGTGAAGAGCATGCGTGGCTCCATTTACTATATCATTTTCATTGATGACTTTTCATGGAGTACTTATATACTTTTTAAAACATAGAAGTGAAGTTCTTGCTGCTGTAAAGAACTTTATAAACATGATTAGCACCATTATGCAACAAGAATAAGATAGCTCATGATTGATAATGGTAAGGAGTATCTGGAAAGATCCCTACGTGCTTTTCTTGATGAGAAGGGTATCATTTATGAAACCTCATGTAGTTACACACCACAATAGAATGTGATTGTTGTAAGGAAGAACAACTCTTACTGACGTCACCAAAGCACTCTTGCTCTGACAAAATGTTCCAAGTATTATTTAGGGAGATGCTATCTTGATTGCAACTTATTTGATCAATAGGACACCTTCTGTCATGATCGGGAAGAGAACTCCTTTCTCTGTTATCCATCTGGATACCTCTTTTTTCAATTTGGACCCATGTGTTTTTACATTAGACCAGGTTGAAAAAAGTTAGATCCAAGGGCCACGAAGTGCATCTTTCCTGTCTATTCTGGAACACAAAAAGAAAACAAATTTATAACCCAATGGCATGTCGTCTTTATGTGAGCAAGGATGCCACTTTCTTTGAGAGTAAGTCCTACTTCCCTAAGAATTCTCTTCAGAGGGAGTCTGTGAGTATAAATGTTGAGAAAAATGAGAATGTGATTTACTTTCTTGGTGACATATAGGAGACTATCCATGTGGGGGAGAGCAATGATCAAGATAGAGAAAAAGATAGTGGGGATGAAGGTAGTTTTGGACATATTTATAGCAGTTGGAAAGAACCTGATAAAGTGGTAGAGACTGAAGAAGAGATGATAACAAACCATAATGTTAACCTTTCATTAGATCATGATGCCAACCTTGCATCTGGTGATGTAGGCAATGAAAACTCTGCAACTACTTCTCTCCCTCTTAATATTCATATTGATCATGACAACACTTTACTAGACGATCATCACATTACTACAAGAAAGCCTATTAAAAATGTTCTAGCCTTTACTCGGTATCCTTTTGAAGACTTTGTTGCTTATGCCAAGATAAGTTCTAGATATAAACGCTTTATTACCTCTCTCGATGCTCATCATGTTCCCAAAATTATTGATGAAACCAAAAAGGATCCGAAATAGGTCAATGTTATGAAGGAAGAAATGGGTGCCTTGGTCACAAATAATACTTAAGATATTGTTGATACTCCTAACGGCGCTCACCTTGTTGGTCTGAATGGGTCTACCCGATCAAATATGATGCTGACGTAAATGTTGACAGATTCAAAGCTTGTCTTGTGGCTAGAGGATACTATAAGAAATATGTGATTGACTACCTTGAGACCTTTGCTCCTGTTGCCAAGATGAATATGGTCAGAGTTGTTATTTACTTAGAAACTCAAATTTCTTGGAAAATGTATCAGTTAGATGTGGAAAATGCTTTCTTGAATGATGATCTCAAAGAAGACATATATATGAACTACCGTAGTTACCAAGAGCTTGGTTTGAATGCCTTCATATGGTCATGATTAGGAGTGGATATACCCAAGTGAATGGAGATCACATTCTATTTATATGGAGGAATGGAGAAAAAAGATGCATTCTTTCAGTGTATGTGGATGGCATGATACTTTCAGAGGATGACAAAGGGGAACTTTCCAAGATGAAGAAAACACTTACAATCGAATTTAAACTGAAGGACTTGTGGAAGTACTTCCTAGGTATTGAGATGTCTCGATCTTTAAGAGATATGTGTCTAAGTCATTGGAAATACGGTATGGATTATGACATGTTAGGATGCAAGTCTACTGCCAATCCTATTAGGGCAAATCATATATTGAATAAAGAGGATGATGAACTTCTTGGGAAAATTTATCTATCTTACCCTTATTAGATCAGATATCACATACATTGTAAATCTACGTGCTCCTACCACTTCTCGTGCTAATGCAGTAAAGGATCATCAGGAAATGGTCTTATGTTCAAGGAAATTCCTGAAGTCACAATTGAAGGATACATCGGTGCTGATTGGGTTGTCTCTGTTTGATGACAGAAGATCCACTTTAGGTTATGCAGTTTATCTATACAGAAATTCGGTTATTTGGAGAAGTAAGAAGCATAATGTGGTTTCAAGATCAAGTGCTGAAACTGAATATCATGCTCTTACAAATGGCGTTACAAAAGTTCCACGGCTAAAAATTATGCTCCAGGAGTTGGGCATCAAAATCAATATGCCAATGATGATGTTTTGTTATAACAAGGTTGCAATAAAGGTAGCCAACAATCCTGCAATGCATGATAGAACGAAGCATTTGGAGATTGACATACATTTCATCCGTGACTCCGTGAGAAGATTGATGTTGGATTGTTGTCTTCCTTGATGTCTACCGATCAAGTTGTTTGTCTCTTCATGAAGGGTATGCATACGATACAATTTGAGTTAAATGTAGGCAAATTTGGCATGATAGATATATATCGCCAACTTGCGAGGGAGTGCTGAGTTATTATGCTTATACGGGTAAACTGATCTTTGGATGATGGATTGTTTATCTGCCCTTCTCTATATATTGTACTCATCCAACTCATTGGAGTTTATTGGGAGAAAGAAATGAATTGCTTATTCATGATGCCTTAGGGTTCTCTTATATAAGAGAAAGTTGTTGGGAAAATTACATAGAGAAGATAGAACAAATAAATAATACACAATAGAAACAAAAAGATAGCTAATATCTCAACAATCCCCTCAAGCTGGAGTGTGGATATCTGTCATGCTCATCCTGGAACATCTCTGGTAAGGCCCTCTGCTAGGGCCTTGGTAAGTACATCTGTTGTCTAATCTCTTAAGCTAACATGAGTAGTGGAGATGAGGCACTTCTGTGTCATGTATCGAGTGTAATGACAATTTACCTTGATATGCTTGGTTCTCATGGAAGACTGAGTTGTTGGCGATGAATAGAGTAACTTGTCGTATTGGAGGTGCATGGAAAGAGGCACGTCAACTGTTAAGTTCGTAAGAACAGACCCGTCTCATATCATCTCTGTACTAGCATGTGCGATAGCCATGTATTCTGATTCTACATTGGATCTGGCAATCGTTGTATGCTTCTTGCTCTTCCATGACACAAAAGAGCTCTCTATGAACATTGTAAAGCCAGAGGTAGACTTCCTATCCTTGGGACACCCTGCATAATCTGTAGAGGTGCTAATCGAATCGAATACCTTCGAATCCGCCAGGATTTTAATTCAATTTATTATAAAAGTTTTGAATCCGAACTTTAATCGAATTTCAAATGAATTTACTAGCTCAAATTCAGATTCAATTCATTTTGAGTTTCAAATATTCAAATTCGATTCATTTTATTTCGAATTTGAAATGTCAATTGATGTTTTAGTGCTTATATAAATAATATTTTATAAAGAATAATATAATATGATATTTTATTATATGATTCTAATTTTGAAAGGATGTTACTAAGATAAGTTTAAAAATCTATAAAATCAAGGAAAATATCTAACCAATACAATACACTGAGTAGAAGTACCTATTTTTTACAATTATTATGTGTCTTTTACAATCTAAATATACTCTTTTTTCTATGATGAAGGAACGTATACATACAATATAATTATATGAGCCTATCAAAGAGATAGACTATCATTGATGATAAAGCTGAACACATTATAATTACCATTGCATGTTAAAGACAATATCAAACTTACATAGAAAGTTGATACAAATTAATATTATTTTTTGAAATAATGAGAATCGTAAAAAATAACATAGAAAGATAAAACCTCTTCATTAAGCGTAAGGATCTTCAATATCAAAAACTAAGCCATGAAAATGGAATATACGAATTTTTGATATACAAAGGAATGCCTTACATTGTGGTGAGAAGAACTTGTATATTATTCATGTGATGATAAATTTTGCCTTGACAATGATAAATATCATATATTACCATGCAAGGAAAATCAAAACAACAAAAAGCAAATGAGATATATCTAAATAAATTTCAAATCATAACAAATGTTAAGGAGGAACTCAAAGTGGCAAAACCATCATTTTCACGTGCTAGGAGAAAGACCACATAATCTACCATGGGTTTTTATGATATTTGGTAGATAATGAAAGGGGGAATGGAAAAGGCAGTGTAAGGAATGCGGGAACATGAAAATAAATGTGCGGGTGAGACGGTGAGGATTTAGAATAACAATATTAAACATTTGATCTTTCCTATTAGATTTTATAACTAATATTTTTTACTCTTTTTATATTCAATATTTAGTCTTTAACTAATATGATTATACATACATACATATATGCATATTAAATTAGGTATGGTATAGAATGCTTTGTATCCACTTAATGTCTCAACATTTATGAATAGCATGCTAAGATTGATTATTGTACACATGGCCTCAAATTTCAGCGAAATTCGGTCGAATTTCTGTCGAATATCGATATCCAATCGAAATCGAAATTCGACCGAAATGACTGAAATATGGGGGGTCCTAGTACAAAAAATGACCGAAATGACCGAAATTTCGATCGAAATTCCACCGAAATTCCATCGAAATTCTGTTTTGGTTGATACCTAAGCTATTGTCACTAGGCTAAAATAAGAAGTAAAGACATGAACTTAGATATTTTGTATAATCGATGCATGAAGGACCAACATCTACGTCACGCTTTGACAAGTCATGTCGGTATAGCGTAGGAGTATGGAAATCATAGCAGCAAATGTTGCACATGATAAGTCATATCAATGGAGCCTAGACATGATTAGAAATTTAAAATTAACCACTTAATCATTGTAGTAAGCTGGTTTGAGAGAATCTTTAGTTGCTTGCACATGTTATGTTTAGTGATAATAATACAAATGCTAAATCTTTCAATGTAAATTAAATGTAATAACTTTATTAATATATATTTATATATTCTTTTCTGTGTCTATTTACTTACACATGTCAACATTTTGATATAATAATGCTATAATTCCTTGTACAAGAATATTTGGAAAAGATCGTAATTAACCTAAAGTGGTTGTTACATGTATGTATGTAAATATGTATGTATTATATGTGTTAGAAGAAAGGAGTCTTTGTTGTACTTCATAGAATATCCCTAGGCTCTCTTATATAGGGAGAGGCCTTAAGGGTAAATTACATGGACGTCTAAATAAAAGAGAGAAATAGCAACAAGATACGAAAACAATTATTAATACTAGAAACTATCTCTACACTCCCCCTCAAGGTGGAGCATAGATGTCGATCATGCTCAGCTTGGATGAACATCTCTGAAAAGGTCCTCTGAGCAATGGCTTGGTGAATATATCAGCAGTTTGATCTCCTGAGCTAACATGGGCCGTGGATATCAATCCTCTCTGGATTAGGTCCCTGGTGTAATGGCAGTCAACTTCAATATGCTTGGTCCTCTCATGAAAAGCTGGATTGTTGGCAATGAACAATGCTGCCTGATTGTCACACTGAAGCTTCATAGGTAGAGGTACAGCTACATGTAAATCTTCTAATACGGAGCGAACCCACATCATTTCCGTGCTGGCTTGGGCCATTGCCATGTATTCGGATTCCACACTGGATCTTGCCACCATCGTTTGTTTCTTGCTTTTCCAAGACACCAGAGAGCCTCCAACATAAACTGCAAACCCTGAGGTTGATTTTCTATCCTTAGGGCATCCTGCATAATCTGCGTCTGCACACGTTGAGATGGATGAGTCTGCGCCCTTTCTGAATAGTAGCCCTAACCCTGGAGAAGACTTCAGATACCTCAGTATCATGTGTATAGCATCCATATGAACCTGTCTTGGCTGCTCCATAAACTGACTCACCCGGCTAACTGCAAATGCAATGTCTGGACGGGTTATAGTAATGTAGAGGAGTTTTCCCACCATCTCTCTATATCTCCTCTTATCCACTTCATCAGTGTCATCATCATATAACTTCATGCTGGGGTCCATGGGGATGTTTGATGGTTTGCACCCATCCATACCAGTCTCAACCAGAAAGTCTGTAATGTACTTCCGTTGTGTCATCACCAAACCATGTGCATTCCTTGCAAATTCCAACCCCAGAAAATATCTTAGGGTTCCAAGATCCTTTGTAACAAACTGACGACCTAGGAATGCCTTCGCCCTTGCTATGTCCTAAACATCATCTCCTGTAACAAGAATATCATCCACATAGACCATTATGACAACCGTACCTGCCGAGGACTTCTGGACAAACAACGAGTGATCATCATTGGACCTCTTGAATCCCTGGTGCTCAATTAGATTGGACAGCTTCTGGAACCACGCTCGTGGACTCTGTTTGAGGCCATATATCGCCTTGTGAAGTCTACAGACCATATGCTTCTCCCCCTCAGCAGTAAACCCAGGTGGCTGCTGCATGTAGACTTCCTCCTGTAAGTCCCCGTACAGAAAGGCATTCTTGACATCTAGCTGAGAAATGCTCCAATCACGAGCCACTGCAACAGACAGGAGGATACGGAGAGTCGAGTGTCTCGCCACTGGAGAGAATGTATCCATATAGTCAACGTCATATGTTTGTGTAAATCCACGGGCAACCAAGCGTGCTTTGTACCTATCCAACGTGCCATCTGCATGATATTTGACTGTGAAGACCCATTTGCAGCTCACAACTGATGTATCAGGAGGTGCAGGGACCAAAGACCATGTGCCACGGGACTGCAAGGCCCCCATTTCTTCTTCCATAGCTAATCTCCAGCACTCACTCTTCAAGGCTTCCTGGTATGTCCGTGGTATGGCCACGGAAGACAATGCTGTGGCAAACTTCTGGAAATCACCTGTGAGTCGGTGGAAGGAAACCTGTGAAGCAAATGGATAGGAAGCACATTGCCGTCTCTGTTTCCGAATAGCAATCGGAACATCAAGATCATCATCTGGGTCCACCTGTACTGAGTCATCCTGCATATGTACCGAACCTGACCCGTCAGTAGTAACATCATCTGAACATACCTGAGGCGTAGTGATTGACTGATCTGTCGTCTGAGCAGGACCTGGCCGACGCGTATAATGGTTAGGAAACGGTGATATGATTTGCTGTGGAATGGGTGGAGGTGGGGGTGATGGTGGCTGTGGTGCTGGCATAGGAACTGACTCAGGAGGCAACTCAGGTGAACTCGAAGTAGGTGGTGGTGGAACATAAATATCATCAGTGGTGGTGGATGGTACCATTCTGTCCCCAGCTGGCGAGAAATACATAAATGACTCGAAGAAGGTGACATCCGCACTAACAAAGTACCTGTTGGTTGTAGGATCATAACAGCGGTATCCCTTCTGGGTTCTGGAATAACCAACAAAGATGCACTTGACTGCTCTTGGAGAGAGTTTGTCAAGGCCAGGAGATAGACGATGGACAAACGCCACAGCGCCAAAGACACGTGGCGGCAGAGAGAAGAGCTCCTTGTCTGGAAAAATAAGAGAGATAGGTATCTTCTCTCCAAGGACAGAGGACGACATTCTGTTGACTAGATAGCATGCAGTAAGGACAGCATCCCCCCAGAAAGAAATAGGAGCACAACTTTGAATCAACAGGGTACGAGTAATGTCCAAGAGATGGCGATGCTTTCTTTCCGCCACACCATTTTGTTGGGATGTATATGCGCAGGTGGTTTGGTGAATAATACCCTTCGATGAAAGAAATAGAGAAAGAGAGCGTGTACAAAATTCCAGGGCATTGTCAGTTCGAACATATTTGACTGAGGAAGAGAAAACATTCTGCACTTCATTAACCAAATTTTTGATAACATCTCCTGCTTCAGATTTATTCTTCAAAAGAAATACCCAAGAGATCCGAGAAAAATCATCGACGACAACTAGATAAAACCTGTGTCCCTGGTGATCGGGAACACGACTCGGACCCCATATATCTATATGTAACAACTCAAAAGAGGAGCTACTGCTCCGACTCTGACGACCTGGGAAGCTCGACCTATGATGCTTTCCCAACTGACATGTTTCACAGCGAAACGATGAACTTGGAGAGACCTGGGGCAGAAGATGGCGCATTTTCTGGGTCGGAAGGTGACCAAATCGAAGATGCCAAATGTAAGGAGAGACTGGTCCAGCGGAGTGAGAAGAGACGCCAACATAGGATTCCCGAACCAGCCGATATAAACCATTCCGCTCAGAGCCAGAGCCAATCACCTTGCCCGTGAGTATGTCCTGAAAAATGAGAGAAGACGGGTTAAAAATAGCACGACAATTTAAGTCCTTCGTAATCTGACTAATAGACAGCAAATTCTTTTTTTTTTGAAGCTTAATAGACAACAAATTCAACGAGAACTCAGGAGCATGTAAAACATTTTGTAGCTGCATAGTGGGGATAAGGAAACCTCCCCCTGTCCAACAAGGGGTGAGTGGGTACCATCTGCTATCTGTACTGAGCGACCGGGTGGAATATCCCTGTAGGCCTGTAATCGTCCCTTATCTCGACAAAGATGATGTGTAGCTCCGGAATCTATAACCCAGTCAGATATATTATGAGAATGTATGTGTGCTGATGAACTACCTGAGCTACTGGCGGCAGTGGATGAACTGACAGAGGCTGTGGCAGCAATGTCTGAAGAGCCACCAGAGGAATCACCGGAAGAATGTGGCATAATATCGCGGAGACAGGCCACAAGGTCGTCAAATCTATGATCTGCAGTAGACGATAATGGAGACTGTGAATGCTCTGCAACCCGTGCCGATGCTGGGAACCCATGCTTTGAATAGCATGTATCCTCTGAGTGTCCAGGTCTGTGACAATACGAGCACATCTGACTGAAGCGACCTCTTCCTTGAGGTCCACGTCCACGTCCACGACCACGTCCAGAAGGCGGTCCACCTCTCCCACGCGAAGCTGCCATCGCAGATGGGGGTGGAGTAGAGGAGCTGGAGGAAACTGGAATGCGACTGAGCCTTCTGTAGACATCCTCCACTGGAGGAATTACTGCGTCTGCTAGAATCTGTGACCTTGCAGCATCATACTCAGGATCGAGTTCTGCTAGTAGAACGCTCACCATGGTGGCGTTCCGAAACGTCTTCTGCTGCTCCGGAGTAGCTGTCAGAGGAATGGTACTGTATAGCTTCTCGAACATCCCTCACAGGGATGTGTATAGAGAATGGAGAGGTCTGCCGGCCTGCTTCATCGTAAAAATGTCATGTTGAAGCTGCAACATCTTTGTCTCGTTTCGCACCTGCGAATACGTAGCAGCAAGGATATCCCACATCGCCTTAGCAGTGGGCTGATAGAGGACATCGTTAGCTATCTCCATCGTCAAAGTACCAGACAGCCAGACTTTCGCGTAAGCGTCATCTGCCTCCCATGAGGCATAGATCCCTGTCTTCTCCGTAGGCTCATCTTCGGTAAGAATGGGTTTCTTACCATTTGATTTTATGAGGCTCATGAACTGCATAGCCCATAGCTCATAGTTAGACCCGCCCATCTTCACTATTGACGCATGACCTTTGAATGCGCCAGTGGCGGGCAAATCGACTTTCGATTCTGACATAGTGTTGCTCGAAGAAGACGAAGGGAAAACAAACACGTTGATGAACGTCTACACCAACTGCATTGGATTTGAGTACGTGTGTAGACTTTTACGCACTCAAATCCATAAATCGGAGAAAGAGGGGTCTAGGGCACGCCTCCAATGAAGCTTACAACCCTTGAATCGCCTTGAGAACGTCGGCTATGGACTGTTGGAGGCCAGAGGAGGGCCTACGACGGTAGTTGGGGCACTGCTGGTGCGGTTGGGAACTGGTGGCGGCATGGGGGGCCGCGGGGGAGCCGCTGGCCGCGGCAGGGGGCTGCTCGGGGGGGCGCTGGGGGGGCTTGGTTGGGGTTGCGGGCGGTCGGGAGCCGCTGGGGGTACGGCTGTTGCCACTGGGGGGTGTGGCTGTTGCCGCTGGGAGCCCTAAGGCGGCTCGATGAGAGAAGGAGAGAGGGGCGGCGGGTGGGGAAGGGAGGGGCGTCGGGTAAGAGCCCTAGGGCGGCTCTGATACCATGTTAGAAGAAAGGAGTCTTTGTTGTACTTCATAGAATAACCCTAGGCTCTCTTATATAGGGAGAGGCCTTAAGGGTAAATTACATGGACGTCTAAATAAAAGAGAGAAATAGCAACAAGATACGAAAATAATTATTAATAGTAGAAACTATGTCTACAATATGCATATATATGTATGTAGCGTGTGTGTGCATATAAATACATGGACACATATATACAAATATGTATGTATTTAAATACTGAATCGAATCAAATTATTATCGAACGAATTCAGGTTAATTCAGATTCGATTCATTTGGGAATCAGATCCACAAGTTAAATTCAAATTCAGTTCATTTGGTTTCGAATCGATCTTTTTTCGAATTTTTATCGGATGAATCCTAATCGAATTCGAATGATTCAGTTCAATTAGCTGCCCTAATAATCTGCATCTGCACAAGCTTGTAAGGGATGTACCTCTGCTGAATAGAAGACTGGTGCATGGTGAGGCCTTCAAGTACCTCAGAATCATATAGACTGCATCCATATGTACTTGTCTATGTTGCTCCATGAACTGACTAACTTTGCTTACTGCAAAGGATATATCTGGCCTGGTGGTGGTCATATGCATGAGCTTCCCGACCAGCTCCTTGTATCTCCTCTTGTCTACCTACTAAGTGTCGTAATCATACAACTTCATGCTCGGGCCCATGGGAATAGCGGAAGCTTTGTGGTTTGCCTTACTTTTCTCAGAGAGAAAATCCATAACATACTTCCTTTGGGTCATTACAAGACCTCATTGATTCCTGGCAAACTCCAGTCCAAGGAAGTAGCATAGACTGCCTTGGTCCTTGGTTACAAACTGCTAACCTAGAAAATCTATGGCAACGTGGATGCTCTGCTCATCTTCCCCGTAACAATGATACCGTCAACACAAAAATAAGTATGGTAACTGCACTTCTCCGAGTCCTCTGAATAAAGAGTGAATGATCGACAATCGATCTTGTGAACCCTTGTTGCTGTATCAAGTTTAAGATCTTCTGGAACTATGCTCTTGGACTCTACTTAAGGCCATATATCACCTTGTGAAGCCTACAAACCGCTGATACTACCCATCAACAACGAACTCAGATGGTTGATGCATGTAGATCTTCTCTTATTGTTATTATAGAGAAAAGCTTTCTTCACATCTAGTTGGTGGAGGGGCCAATCTCGTTTCACTGCAATAGAATGAATTATACGTAAAGTAAAATGCCTAGATACTAAAGAGAAGGTATCCTGATGGTCCACCCCATATGTCTGGGTGAACCCACGTACAACAAGTTACGTCTTGTAGCGATCTACACTGCCATCTGCTCGGTGTTTCATCGTGAACACCTACTTGCATCCAGCAACAGATGCTCTAGTAGGAGCTGTAACAAGGTTCTAAGTGCCACTAACTGTGGCGTGATCATCTCTTCCTCCATAGCAAGATATAATTGAGTATCATGTATGGCATCTTGATATGTCCGTGGTATCTCCACGACTGATAGTGCCATGGTAAATCTCATGAAGTCCTCAGAGAGTCTGCTTAAGGAGATTTGAGTTGCAAGAGGTTATGTAGCATAAATATGTCTCTGCTTCCACAGAGCAATAGGCACATCTAGGTTATCTGCCACCTCATGAACTTGTAAACCGTTGTCCTAAGAGGCTACCTGCTCATCCTGTAAAGAATCATGCTGCATAGACAACTCAATGGTGCCATCAGTAGAAACAATGTGCTCATTATATATTTGTAGTGTGCTCGATGATGGGGACGACCCATGAGCAGTGGGGCGTGAGACATGCGAGTAAACATACGTGGCAGAAACTGAGTCAAGGTACCATGTGGCAGTCCGATGGCAGCCGCATGAGCAGGTGTAGGTACTAGAGATGGTGGTGGAAGTGGTGGTGATGTAGGCATTGTTTTTAAAAACGCGCCTTGAGGCACTGAGGCGTACGCCTCGAGGCATTTTTCAAGGAAAAACGCCTCGAGGCTATGGCCTCATGTAGCCTCAGTGAGGCGTGCACCTCGAGACTTATAAGGCGCGCCTCGGGGCATACACCTCGAGGCACTGCCTCATGTATGAGCTGATTTTTTTATTTTTCTACAATATTTTTTCTTTCCTTTATGATTGCGAGCTTTTCATCTTTCGTAGACAAGTATTTCCAAGTCCTTAATCTCACGATTCATTGAAATGCATTTTTAGTTTATTAACATATTAAACTTACTTTTACTTTGTTGTGCATGTTCTTTATAAATCAACATGAACAAAAAATTGAGTCTTGAGTCCTTAAATTTAATGCCCATACTCTTCAGTATGAATTAGGCATAAATGCTTTCTTTATTAAAATGTTTGGATGCAAGTCCCATACTTTGACCGAAATTTATAAAAAAGTTTATTTTTTGTTAACATGTCTCATCTTTTTTTATATTCAATCGGGGCTAAATTAATACACATGAAATCATGCATGAACAAAGATGGTCATAACATGCAATATTCAATATTTTATCCCCAATCCTTATGGTAAAGTAAAAAGTGATAATCAATTCACTGCGTACTCTCTTATCCTTCTCAATTGAATGACACATATCTCACCTAATTTTGAAAATGGTATGTTACATCTAGTTTTTTAGTTAAATTTTATTCAAAACTTTAAATTTTGCGGAGAGTTACCCATTATTGTGCTTGCATATCCAAATTTACTTGACTCCTTACAGATTTATAGCCCAAAAAAAGAGTTATATAACAACTTTAATGTTTAAACCATGATGTTAGCCTTGAAATGTCAGAGTTATGTATTTAATCATAACTATTTAATTTCTAGAACTTGAAAATTGTAATTACGATTAATTATTATGTTTTCTGAAAAGAATTCTTTCATGAGTGAGGCTTACGCCTTGAGGAAATATTGAGAAAATGCCTTGATACACCTCATGCTTTTTAAAACCTTGGGTGTAGGTACTGAAGACGGTGCAACCATAGGAGGAGGAGGAGGCATGTATACCTCTTCATCAGAGTCATATGGGGTCAACTTGTCACATATAGGAGAGAAATACATAATAGATTCAAAGAAGGTGACATCAACATTGATAAAGTATTTCCGTCAAAACGGATCAAAATAATGGCAAGATTCCAGAAAGCGGTATGTATATGCGTTCAGACATGTCATTGAATACTGAATAAGTGGTATGCAGCGCATATGCGAGGTATATGCGATTCTACGTGGCTATGAATAGAATTACCACTAAATTTATGTATTTAAGTGGAGTTGAAGATCTAAGAAAAACGATTCATGTTAGATGGGTGTGTATATGCTTTTAGTGGCCTCATATTTAATAACAAAAAACATTTACCATAAAAGCTTCACATATTAGATGATTCACAATAACAAAACTTCAATATATATACATGCATTACATGAGCAAAACCTCAATTGGCCTATATAAAAATATTCGACGATACATTGCATATACTCGTGAAAACCATACATGAGAAAAGCATAAAACGTTGTATATACATAATGGTATAATGCATTGTAATTGTATACAAATACATGCCATGTTCTTACAATAGATTGAAGGAAGAGGCAAAGCTACGGAATTAATGACCTGAATGAGAAGATTGAAAAGTTGGAGCTGCTGGAGCAATATGCGGGGCATATGCGGGGAGGGCGCATAATGCACTGATTCATAAAAACGGTGCAGTCTGCATGCTGCACGGGCATATGCAGCCCGCGCGGAGTACAAGAAAAACCAACAAAGATAAACTTGACAACTCTAGAGGAGAGCTTGTTATGACCACACGTCAGATTGTGAATAAAGGCCACATAACCAAACAATCGGGTGTAAGGGAGAATAGATCCTTCTTGAGAAACGCAATCGAGAAGGAACTTTTTCTCCTAAAACAGAAGATGTCATATGGTTCACCAAGTAACAAGCTGTGAGGACCGCATCACCCTAGTAAAAGTAAGAAGCACGGCTCTGAATCGAGTAATGATAGTGTTTACATTTGGCAACACCATTCTACTGAGATGTACATGCACAAGAGGTCTGGTATATGATGCCAAGAGACATGAGGAACTCAGATAGTTGTGAAATGCAGAATTCTAAGGCATTGTCAGATTGCAAATACTTGACAGTAGCAGAGAAAATAATCTTTATTTCATTAATAAAGATTTTAATGACGTACCCGGTCTCAGACTTATTCTTTAACAAAAAGACTCAAGAAAGCCTAGAATAGTCATATGCAATAACAAGATAAAAACGGTGTTCGTGGTGATTATGGAACATGACTCGAACCCTAAATATCTAAGTGAAAGAGCTCAAATAACTGAGAATTGCTCTGACTTTGATGATATGGAAAAAGAGCAGCGATGCTTCCCAAGCTGGCAAGCCTCGCATTAGAAGGAAGATTGCGGGAGATCTGTGTGAGGACATGACACAACTTTTGCAGAGAAAGGTGGTCAAAATAGAGATGCCGCAAGTACGATGAGACTGATCCAGAAGTTGGTATTCGGTATTTAGTCGGAGGGGTCATTGAATAGAGAATAATCAGTATTCGAGCGACTATTCAACATTACTCAATTTTGTATTTTTATTATTTTAAATATAAGATTTAACTCTAATACATAAATCTTTTATATTTATAAATATATGACCATCGATTAACAAGAATCCATGATAAAAGTATCAATTGACAAGATACATGTATGAATCATTGACCTTTCTAGTAATATTTATAAATGGTAAGCTTTCAGCATTTAAAAAATAAAAAGAAAATAACATAAATTTCGACTAATAGTCAGTCGAATAGTCAACCAGTCGGTCGAAAAGTCGGATCGACTGCTTGGTCAAGCCAACTATTTGTTGTTCAGTTAGGGATCCTCGTATTGCATAGTCAAACTGATTATTCGGCATAGTCGATCGACTATTGCAACACTGGATCTAGTAGGGATAGTAGAGGCACCGACATGAGGAGGTTGGACCGGTATGTAAAGCTCCTTGCTCACGATCACACCTAATCACTTTGTCCGTGAGTATGCTAGAAACACAAGAGAAGATGAGTAAAAAATGGCACGACAATGTAGATCCTTCATGATCCAACTAATAGAAGCAAGTTCATATGAAAATCATGAGTATATAAAATATTCTAATGGCGCATGGATGGGGCAAATGCATCTCCTCCTGTCATGTGATGGGTAAATAAACTTCATTCGTAATGACGGGCCGATCTACCAGGGGTATAGACTTGTAAGAAATGAACCGGGCTCTGTTTCCACATAGATGGTGTGAAGCACCATAGTCCATGATCCACTCTGTCATATCTCTCATGCTACAACTGGTAAACACATATGCGATACCAAGGTTGCAAAAATCGGTAGTCGGTACCCGGTCGGTCGGGTCACTGACTAAGGGCTAATCGGTAGTCGGCCGATTAATTAGATTTAGTCGGGCTTTAATCGGCTTTGATTTTTTAAATATATAAACTATTTTTATACATATATTATTATATATTTATATAGATTTATATATTTTTTTACTATCATAATGAATCAAAACAAGTAATTGAATTTAAATAAAATAACAAGCGTATTAGAGTAAGTTTGCTTTTTAAAAAGTAAAAAAATATAGATTTATATATTTTTTTACTATCATAATGAATCAAAACAAGTAATTGAATTTAAATAAAATAACAAGCGTATTAGAGTAAGTTTGCTTTTTAAAAAGTAAAAAAACATGCTATCTCCAAGTAAAAATTGGTTGACTAGTGGACCTAGTCGGAATTAGTCAGTACTCGGTCGGCCACCCCACTGACTAGACTAGTCGGACCTACTAGTTGGGCTAGTCGGGTGACTTTTACAACATTGTGCGATACCGGAGGAAGCTCGAAGAGGCTCTAACAACGGCTTCAACATTTGAGGAACCAGTAGTGGTAGGCTGGCAACATGAGTCATGGTCTCTTGTACACAAGAGACAATATCAAGGCGTGGATCTGCTTGAGGGACCGAAGTGTCTGGAGGCTCAATCTGCTTTGCCACTCTAGTAGATGCTGGGTATCCACGCTCTCCTTTGCCACGAGGACCACACCCTCTTAACAATGTAGAACCTCCCATGTCGCGAGATGCAACCATCGGTGAGGAGGTTTGTGTGGTGGCAGAGGGTGGAATAAGAAGTCTGCTGAGGCGACTGTAAGCTTCCTCCATGGGAGGTATGCTCGCCCCGGTAAGGAGCTGTGTGTGTGCTGCCTCATACTCTGGATCGAGTGCTGCTAATAAAACTCCAACCATTGTGGAGTTTGTGTAGGCCATCTACTGCTCTATGGAAGTAGTAACATGCATGAAGCTGCGTAGTTTCTCAAACATGCCTCAAAGCGAAGAGTAGAAAGTATGCAGTGGACGACCATTCTGCTTGGCCCTGTATAGGTCAAATTGAAGCTGAGGAATCTTGACCCCGTTCTTCGCTTGGGCATAAGTGGCTACCAGAATATCCCACATCTCCTTGGAAGGGGTTGGTTCACAATATCGTTGGCGATCTTTGTGGTGAGGGTCTCAGAGGGTGAAACATACGCATACACGTCATCTTGCTTCCAAGAAGCATTATCCCCATCTTGTCTGTCGGCTAGGGCTGTCGGAAAAATCTCAGGTACGAAATTTGCTCAGGTTCAATTCGATAAGAGCCTGATTTGAATTCGATTCGAACATAAACGAACTGAACCTTAACATAAGTTTGGGCTCGTTTATATAAACGAATCGAACCTTGAAATGGTAGGTTCGCTCAGGTTCGGTTCGTTAATAGTTCGATAAAAATAAATAAATAAAATAAATATAGTATTATTTGGAAATTGAGAGTTTTTACTGTGATAACAAAGGTGGCAAGCCTTATATCATGGTTTAATTTCACATCTCCAGAAAATCAAGAGACTATTTAAATATTTTGAAAGAGTAAAGGGTTGGATGGTGAAATTTTACCCATTTCCTAAAATTGTAAACCCTACCTCTCCTCATCTCCTCCTCACCCATGATACAGCTCTACTGCCGCCACCCTCCCTCTCCTCACCCATCCCTCCCTTCTGCCCTCCTCAACTCACCCTTGGCCTCGATAACAGCCTGCCCCTTCTCCTTCCTCTCAAGCATCAATGGGCAGTGACCCCCTAACCCCCCCTCCTCGGCACCAGCGGGCAGTGACCACCTCTCCTTTCGGCCTCCCCCTCCCTAGCACCAGCTGGTTGTGGCACCTCTCCACTCCCTCCCCTCCCCAACACCAACGGCCCCCTCTCCTTCCACTCAAGCACCAATGGCCCCCTCTCCTCTTGACCTATCCATCCCGGCACCAGTAGGTCGTAACACCTCTCCACCGCCCACCCTCGGTGATGCCGATCATTGCCACCTCCAATGCCTTCAGCTCTGCTTCTACGGCCTGAACACTTTTTTTTGCAAAATCTGTGAATATAAATCGTTTGATATCAATTGGTTGCCTCTTGGTAATGTTCGTTCTTTTTTTTAGGAGCTTCGTCTTGATCTCAATGGAGTTTGCCTCACAATGCATGTGGACCTTAAGCACTACGTAGATCTCTAGTGGTTGTAAATGCATATAAATGTCTAAGAACCAAGAACACCAATCAAATGGTGGATTTCAACGGAGATAAAAAGTCCTCTTCTTCTCCTCAGTCTTGGGAGGTTCTACTTCGAGTCAACACCCCATTATCCTCCTTCCAGCACAACGGCCCCCTTGCCTTTCCAGGCTTCCAGCGGTACCTCTCCGTGCCGTCCCCAGCACTAGTGAATAGGCCGTCGACAACCTCCTCATGCCCTCCAGGCTTGAAACAACTATTTTTTAGCATTATATGTTGTGCTCAATTTTTTATAATCGAACCTTTAACGAGCCGAATCGAACGTTCGCGAACCTCAACCGAATCTAATCGAACCTGAAGATGATTTCAATCTTATCGAATCGAGCCAAACTCGAACCTATATACTTACTAAACGAACCGAACCGGACCCATGTAGGTTCGCTCAGGTTCGGTTCGTTTACACCACTACCGTCGGCTCTGGCTTCGTCAAAATGTGCTCATTGTTATTGCATCGCATAAGGGTCAAAAATTGCATGAACCACAACTCATAGCTGGTCCCGTCCCGTCTTCATGATGGAAGCTGGGCCCTTGAAGGCATCGTACGAAGAAAAAAACATCACCCTTGTTCTCTGACATGATGAGAAAGAAGACTGAAACAAAACTCGATTGGGGAAATAGACCGATCAGAGTGACTCTACACGATCATATAATTTTTTTTGTATGTATAGACTCATACAACTATCCTCGTCAATCCTTGATCCGCGTTAGGGTCGGAAAACATGTTTTATAGATCTGAAATCATGTTTTTCGGTTAAAATCAGTTCGTTTCAGACTGCATTTTTACGAAAAAGACAAGAGAAATCAGCATAGGGGTCATAAGAGGTGCTGTGATAGCACGCGACTGCGAACAGGGAGGTTCGACGACGACTAGGAGGGTCCACACAGGTCCCAACAACACCTAGCAAGTGGTGCTCAACTTCCGGCAGTGGCTGCAACCCTCTCGCGGTCGGGCAGCGACTGTTGGTAGCTGTGCCGACCCCCTCAATGACGGCTAGGGCACGGTGGGGCATGAAAACTCCAGCCTAGGACCATCGCTTTGATACCATGTTGGCAGAAAGAAATGAATTGCTTATTCATGAGGCCCTAAGGTTCTTTTATATATGAGAGAAACATGCCGAGCAAATTACATAGAGAAGATAGAAAGAATAGATAATACACAAGACACAAAAAGATAACTAATATTTCATACAGAGTTGAGTTTTTTTAGTGAAGAGAGTCCTAATCTCTAGTGAGGGAGATTAGGAATTGCGTGCCTCTGTTATTTTTCACTCTTCGCAAGGTTTTCCTTGTAAATCCTTGCCTCCATTTTTGTGTGTGTTGCTTGTTTGATTCTTGTTGGAGTATGTAATAGAGGGGTAATTGGATCCCTCAAGGATTCAACTACCACCTACTCATGTTTAATCCGGCATCTACTATCTGTGGGATTCCAGTCTGTCTGTGGAGCTATATAAGGAGCACCACATCTCTTGTACACATCGAGAAACTTCAATAGAATATCCGACCCTTTGAGGCCTTCTCCCATGGTTTCATCCCGCTCTTTCAGGAGTAGGGTTACACCCCACGTAAAATCCATGTGTTCAATGTTTCATATTCTTTTATTTCTTGCTCTGTTCATTGATTCGCTTTCGCATTCTAGATTTCAGCATGGTATCAGAGGTGTCTCTATCCCTGACTATTACTCTGCATTGGTCTTTCTTCTTCTACTGTGACTCTTCTTCATGCACGACAAAGATACATCCCGGTGACCTGGTATTGCAACGACTCTACATGCATGGAAGAGATATGTTTCGGTGACCTGAAAGTCAGACCCGTCCTCAAGCGAGGTCTTCTACTAGCTGTGGATATATGTTCTTGTGATGTATCGTGTGAAGATGTGTTGTATACTTTTTTCTATTGCAAGCTGCAGCTTTCTCAGCTCCATCTCAAAGGGGAGTGTTGGAGTATGTAATATAAGGGTAATTGGATCCCTACAGGATCCAACTACCACCCACTCATGTTAGTCCCACACCTACTACATGTGGGACTCCAGTCTGTCTGTGGTGCTATAAAAGGAGCTCCACACCCCTCCACTCATTGAGAAACTTCAATAGAATATCCGACCATTTGAGACCTCCCATGGTTTCATCCCGCTCCTTTGGAAGTAGGGTTCCACACAAAATCCCCATGTTCAATATTCATATTTCTTTATTTCTTGCTATGTTCATCAATTGGCTTCCGCATTCTAGATTTCAACAATTCTAACAAAGCCGACTGTGAATAATGTGGGAAAAGGCTTGTTCTTGGTTCCTGCAAGCCTACTATGGTATGTACACAATTATGCTGTGATGTCCTTGGTCTTTCTCAGTGCGATGTAGGCCTTTATTTCCCTTTTGGTATCTTGTTTTTGAATAAGTGGATACTTTGACTTCATCTCTTCTTACTGTTTCGTCTTCCTTTATTTGTGTTGACTATATGGGCTTTTCTTCAGCAAAACAGGCCTCTTAATTCCCAGAATGTTGCTGATGCTCTACAAAAGTACAACCTCAAAAAGACTGCTGTCCAGAAAGCACTGGATAGCTTGGCTGACAGTGGACAGATCTTATTTAAGGAATATGGGAAGCAGAAGGTGTATCTTGCTCGACAGGATCAGTTCAGCATTCCCAATGCAGATGAGCTTGATCAGATGAAGAAAGACAACAAACAACTTCAAGAGGAGCTTGGGGACCAAAAGAAGGCAATAAGTGAGGTCGAGGCAGGTAAACTTTATAATGTGTCATCAGTATCTAATGTATATTTGCTTTATACACTTTTAAGTTCAATAGTGCAATATAGCTAAGATTTGTGGAAGTGAAAGGCTGGTACCGTTTTGCAGAAATTCGAGCTCTGCAATCAAACCTGACAATGGAAGAAATACTAGAGAAAGATGCCAAACTGAAAGCTGAGGTGGAGCACATGAAACTAATTGCTGAATTACGTTTGAAATACCATGTGTTGCCTGGTTTTTTATGTCAGTTTTTATAATATGCATGGTAGATTCTCAAGATGGTGAATCAACTATTTTCCATCAATTGTGTTTACGGATGGTGCTTGCTGATTACCAGGTGCAAGAAATGGAAGAAAAGCTGCTAAAATTGCAAGCAGGTGCTACGTTGGTTAAACCCGAGGACAGAAAGAAGGTTGAGGATTCGTTTGCTGAGAAGTTCAATCAGTGGCGGAAGCGGAAAAGAATATTCAAGGAAATTTGGAATGCCATAACGGAAACATTACCCAAGGACCTAAAGGAATTTAAAGTTAGTTTTATTAATTTATATGCATTTCCTCGATGCCGCATGAATTCTTCTGATTGTTGGATTTGTTTGCAGGAGGAACTTGGATTAGAATTTGATGAAGATGTTGGTGTGGATTTGCAATCCTTCAGTGAACTGGACAGACCCAAAAAGAGGATTAGGCCACAGTGAATTATTTATGAATGTAATTAGTTAGTGTTCTACACAAGTGGTCGTTTATACTTAGATGCGAGTAATCAGTATTCAGTTGGTGAAATATGTCTTGAGGTTCCTCTAAAAAAAAGGTCTTGAGGTTTCCAGTCTTTTTTTTAGTTTGGGAAGCATATTCCCTCCAAAGTACTTGAAATACTACAAAGTATAGAAGGAAATACACCATTCCATGCACATCTTGTGTATCTAAATTTTCTTATAATATAACCCATACATTTGATGTTTTATCCTTAATTCTCATGGTGAATGGAAGATGGTGCCCAATTAGTCTGTGTCGACCATGGATCTCTATCTTTTAGAACTTTCATTCATGTATCCACATCTACACAGCACTTGATCTTTGTTTTTGAAGTTTGACAAGCGAATACAGAAGTTTTGGAAATCAACAGGTGAAAAACAATCAAATCATGGTGCACATGAATTTACATGAATACTCTGGAGTATATGGGGAAAATTACAGGCAAAGAGTGATTCCACCATATGAAGGAGAAAATGTGCAACTTATGTTTGAAAATGTCATGAGAAAATTTACTTGAGCGCATAATCTTACCTTAGCAGAATACATATTTAGGAACTTAATCAGGTTGGGATCCTTTTAAAATATGTACTTGATTTTATTTAGGTTGTTGGTGATAACCAACAGTTTACTGACAATCTTTCTGGCTTCCCTTCTCCCATCTTTTATCAATTGCAAGTAAAGGCTTAAGAGTGGCAGTTAAGTTGGTATTAGTTTACTAAAGTTTTTCAGCTCGTAAGCATCTCCATATTTAAATGAGCACATTTTTTTATTGAAAAGTTATTTACATTTTCATGAGTAAACTCTCAGAATTTTCTTTTGCATTAGAACAAGTTCTCCCTGCACTCCATTGGACTCCATTACTATACGGAGCTTATGGGCTGAAGGTATGCTTGTAAATTGTAATTGACATTTTCTTATGTCAATGATGTTCACTCAGTTTTAAAGTAATTGTTCTCCTGGGCTGAGTATGGATTTTTTGACTATCCATGCATTAGATTTAGAGAGCACACTAGTTTTGGCTTGGGTTGATAACCTGTGAACATCAAAGTGAAGCCTGGCCTGGCTGCATTAATCTGAAACTCATTCCTTGTTATTTGTCAACATGCTTCTAGCTTCACTGCTGATTTTTAAGTTAAATGTGGAGCCATTTTGCTGGACCATCTTGGTCATTGTCTGACAAGACGCACAAGTTTTCGGAAAAGCTACAATTTTATTCATTATGTCAGAAGATCATCATCCAGATTAGAGTCCAGAACAAAAATAAATAACCTTAATAAAAAAATTAGAGGCCTGCACAAGCGCAGGGCACAAATAAAGTCCACTTCAGAAATAAGTTTAAAGTAGTTTCGAACAAAAGTAGATGTTCGCTTCCCCAAAAACATTCTTCCCAAGAGCAAAGCCAAACCAACAAAAAACCGATTCGAGTTCTTCCACTGCCCTCAATCTAAGACCTTTTTGAAGGCAGGATAGGAGTTGGTTTCTTTCTTTGGGTGAGGCGGTGTGGCGATTAGCTTCTTCTCTGTCTTTCTGGGTGATGCTTTAGATCCAGATTCCAGAATCTCTGTAAGAGCGAGGTAGTAATAATCGAAAGGTTAGGAAGTGTTTTTTGCAACATTCTTTTATGGAGAAGCAGGGGCTCGAATCCGACTCCCAGTCAAACTGAACAGATAAGCTGGGCTTCTTTGATTATCAAGTTAACATTAATCGGGATGTTTTGAAACACGTATTGGCATCACGCCTTGCAAATCACCCACCAAAGAGTACCTTTCCACAAGCAGCATGAGATCTTAGCGTCGATGCAGTATATGGTTGTCTACCGGGGCACCCTTGGAGGCCTACATGCTGTTCTACTTCGCAGGTCTGGAAATATATAAATAGAAGCATGCCATCAAGAACAAGAATAAAAACATGATTTACGTGGTTTGTGATGGTCTCCATCATGGGGTTATATCTTCATTATATGACCAAGGGAGTATTAGCCAAAAATATATTCCCATTTTTAAGGTGATGCTGCTGAGGGGAAGCAACTTGTTTGGCTAATGCTTTTCCAATAATTCTGATTCCTGGTATCTTGAGTAAGAAAAGTTGCTTACTGCAGAAGCTGATGTTGCTGCCTTCGTGGTCCTCATGGATATGGAAATAAATATCAAAGTTTCAGTGCAAACACTAGATGCTTATATAAAATTGGAGCTTCAGTGCACATATCAGATGGTAAGATTAGGTCATTGCAATCTCTATTCCTGGGTCTCAATATTGATTCTTAAGTAACAGGAAATGCCCCATCTACTATCGAGAAGGTTTCGGATTTAGTTAATACAGAAACCATCTTTTTTAGTTCTCCAAATGCAAATTTATCTCTGGATAACTTCAAATTCAACCAACCAACTAACCACGTTAAGTTCAATGTGATCTTTTAACGCTTCTAATATTTTTCCCTTATGTATGACCTGCAAGCTCTAGATCCTCCTGCAAATTGATTACCACGGCATAAACATGCACTCCAGAATAGATTTTTTTCTCAAGTTTTCATAATTTAGAACAAGGATCCGGTCCATAAGAAATAATGCTTAAAGTAATGTATAGGCGATATTAGTATTTCTGGGCAAATGGGATTTCAATGAACAGGAGGTGGCTATTTGCAGGTGTGCCTTTCTGGAAATATAAGGACTTGTATCTCCCGTTTTTCTGGGAATTTGTTCAACAAATACAACAGGAAGTGTAAAAGAACACTCTTAAAACTAATGACCAAAAAGTAGAGAATCCCATTGCCTCTTATGATGCATTCTCAGACATCTATTGCCTCAAGAAGACTGTATGCTCCATCCAAATCATGTAGCATCAGATACATATGATCTAATACTGAAAAAAACCTTTTTTCACCACCCTTGCCCCATGGTAACACAGTTGATATTGAATGAAGTTCCTACAGCAGGAGCTTCCCTTTTTACACCATGAAGTCTTCATGAACAATATATTGGCACAAAATTATGCCAGATTTGGTTTCTCCCGAAACTATGACGTGTAACCTCCACATATGTCGGGAAATCGATGGGAGTTGCCAGGATTGAACATGAAGTTATCAAAAAGAGTGAAAAAAAGAGTTGACATGAAACAAAACACCTACCTAGTTGCTTGACTAGACACTTATTTCCGCATGCTTCTTATGCATGTGATGTTCTCACACATGTTTACTTGGAAACAAGGCATCGAGTAATAAACAGATGCAGAACAGAAAACTATCGTAGTATGAGCTTGTAAAGGAAGCATCTAGATATGTACTCACGTGTGTAGAAATCAAGCGATGGCAAGATAATCAAACAACTTCTAGCACCTGCCATGTATGCAATCTTTAGTGCGGCTTTCAGAAAATAAGCAGATCCTTGCTGATGCAGTTAGACTTTCAAATGGAACTTTTCTGGTACAGTTGTCTCTGCCAGAAGGAAATCCGCCAAATCAACATCTCTATTTGTAACACCCATACTCTCAAATATAATACCACATCTAAAACTCACGAAGTGTTGGTGTGGTTTATAAGTGGTGGGGATTACTACTTGATAACTTGGGCTTAAGCATTTTGGGTGGTTGTCAACGGATCCATTTGAATCCGAGCCCAACAAGTTGTTAAGGCCAGTTTTCCTTGATAACGGACTGGGGACCTAAGCCCGGGACGTTACAAATGATATTAAGCCGGGAGCGTGCAACCGCCACTGTCACTGGGTATAAGTGAGCAACGGGGACGTTGCGAATATAAGTGGGGGAGATTGTAACACCCATACCCCAAAACAGTCCCACATCTAAAACTCACAAAGTGTGAGAGTGTGTTATAAGTGGTGGGGATTACTATTTAAAAACTTGAGCTTAAGCATTTTGGATGGTTGTCAATGGATCCATTTGGGCCCGAACCCAACAAGTTGTTAGAGCCAGTTTTTGTCGATAATGGACCGGGGACCTAAGCCTGTCAGGACCAGTTTTCCTCGATAACAGACCGGGGACCTAAGCCCGACATGTTACAAATGATATCAAAGCTAATTTCCCTTTGATAGTGGAAAGGACTACCCGAGAGATGGAGCCACCCCTACAAAGAGATAGGAGGAAATGACTACCCGGAGCGTGCAACTGCCACTATCATTGGAAATAAGTGATGGGCAATGTCGCAACGAGGACGTTGCGAATATAGTGGGGGAGGTTGTAACACCCATACCCCCAAATATAGTACCACTTCTAAAACTCACGAAGTGTGGGTGTGGTTTATAAGTGGTGGGGATTACTACTTGATAAATTGGGTTTAAGCATTTTGGGTGGTTGTCAACGGATCCATTTGGGTTCGAACCCAACACGTTGTCATGGCCAGTTTTCCTCGATAACGGACTGGAGACCTAAGCCCGGGACGTTACACTATGCTAATGAATACAAATGTGATGATTGCAAAGGAAAATGATTCTGTGATTTACAACAAAATTGTTTCAGCACTTAACATACACAAATGATATTACATGATTCGTTCAATATCTTCGAGTGCTCTGAAGTATAAAAGGGAAAGCTACATCATAGGAGAAAAAGCTAAAACATCCTACAATCTCGTAATATCTCATCCAGCCAAAACCAAGCATATTGACACACATGGTAAGTGAAACTGACTATTCACAATTAGCCATATAAAAATCTAAAATGTAAATAATCATTTTTGGATATTGTTGAGATATTAGTTATCTTTCTTATTATTTTCATATTATCTATTTCTTTTGCCTTCTTCTTGTAATTTGACTAACTGGTTCCTCTCCTATATAAGAGAACCCAAGGGCCTCAAGTAATTCATTCTTTCTTCCTACATGATATCAGAGCAACAATCCTAGACCAGAGTTCTCGTATCTCACCAAACCTAACCCTACCACCTCGGTCGCTGCCAACCCTCCCATATGCATCCTTGCGCCTTTAGACTATAGTCTTAAATGGCCTGATTTTGATCAGAAAACGTGATTTCAGACTTATAAATTGTGTTTTCGACCCTATTGCGCAATGGAGGTTGACGAGGATGGTTGTAAGAGTCTACCCGTACAGCCGATCCTCCGTATGATCATGTAGACCATTCATATCGGTCTACTCCCTAGTCGAGTTCCGTTGTTCGACCGCTCTATCATCATGTCAGAAACAAGGGAAATATGTTCTCTTCGTATGGTGTCTTCAACGGCCCGTCTCCCATTACGAAGATGGATGAGACCAACTATGAGTTGTTGTCCATGCATTTTTTCACCCTCATGCAGTGCAACAACAAAGAGCACATCCTGACAGATCCAGAGCCATCGGATAAGACTTGGGAAAATACGCTTCTTCGAAACAACATGATGCGCATGCGCGTGTTAGACTATGTGGGACCCTCACCACGAAGATAGCCAATGATACTCTGAATCCGCCCACTGCCAAGGCAATGTGGGGCACTTTGGCTTCCACCTATGCTCAAGCGAAGAATGAGGCCAAGATTCTTCAGCTACAACTCGATATCTACAAGGCTAAGTAGCATGTGTACTACTCTTCACTCCGTGGCTTGTTTGAGAAGCTTCATAGTTATATACCTATTACGACATCTCTAGAGAAATAGAAGACATATATGAACTCAACAATGGTTAGAGTTTTCATGGTCGACCTTGATACAGAGTATGATGCAGCGCATACATAGCTTCTCACTGGAGCTACCATACCTCCCGTGGATGAGGACTATAGCCGTCTCAGCCGGATTATCATGTCTTCTACGGCCACGCCTCCGCCCTCTTCCACAATTACCACTTCTCTTGGTCGAGGAAGGATGACCCAGTTCAGAGGATGCAGTCCTCATCGCAGATGCGATGGGCGTCAGCGTGGCCCTTGCACCTATTACTGTCAGCCGTGACATGCAAATGATACATGCTACTAGGAGCATGGATATCCCACTTCTGACTGCGTGGCAGAACAGATTGAGTCTTCATATACACTTGTTCCCCAGACCGAGCCTTGCCTGGATGATATTATCACTCGTATTCGAGAGATCATGACTCGTGTTGTAGGAACCACCACTACAGATACACAACTGCAACCAGAGCTTCTTCGAAGTCCTCAGGTACCGCTTATGCTTTTACTGGTAGCACTGGTGCAGATATAATACAGTGGATTATGAACTCTGGTGCTTCCCACCATCTTTGTAGAGACAGAGCGCAACTGAGGTCCTACAGGACCATACCTCATGGTAGATGGGTTGTCATTATTAATGGCGACCACTTACCCATTACAGGATAGGGGGAGGTGCATTTGACGCCATCCATGCGCCTTCAGAATATTTTATATGCGCATGACTTTCAGATGAATTTACTCTCCATTAGTCTGATTACTAACGATCTGCATTGTCATGTCATTTTTGATCCTTCGTCTCCTGTGTTTCAGGACATACTCACAGACATGATGATTGGATGCGGTCGTGAGTAGCGGAGGCTCTACGGATTGGTCCAACCTCTTATTGATGGTGTTTCTACTATACCTACTAGACCAGTCTCACCATATCTGTAGCACCTTCGATTTGGCCACCTTCCTCTGTAGAAGTCGCCACCTTCCTCTGTAGAAGTTGTATCATATTCTCCCTTAGATTTCCACGAGATCATCCTTTCAGTGTAAGGCATGCTAGCTTGGGAAGCATCACCATTCCTCCTTTCCATCCCGTCAGAGTCGGAGCAGTTCTCAGTTGTTTGAGATTCTTCATTTAGATATTTGGTGTTCGAGTTGTGTTCCTGATCACCAGGGACACCGTTTTATCTAGTTGTTGTTGATGAATTTTTTAGACTTTCCTGGATCTTTTTATTGAAGAATAAATCTATAGTTAGATCTGTGATCAAATCTTTTATTAATGAGATAAAGAATATTTTTTTGCCAATGTCAAATATCTTCGTTTTGATAATGCCAGAGTTTTGCACCTTACAACTTTCTGTCTTTCTTAGATCTCTTGGCATTGTTCACCGGACCTCATGTGCTTATGCATCCCAACAGAATAGACAAGAAGAACATATGTCCGTAGCTGCTAGAAGACCTCGCTTGAGGACGAGTATGTAACTTTCAGGTCACCGGAGCGTATCTTTGTCATGCTTGTAGAGTCGTTGCGATACCATGTCACCGTAATGTATCTCTGTCGTGCCTGGAGAAGAGTCACGGTAGAATAAGAAAGATCAACACATAGTAGTAGTCGGGGATAGAGATATCCCAATGAAGAATTCGGTGCTCGATGAAGATAGATGATATCAGTAGTAGTTTGGAGTGCTGGTCTGTCAGAGTCTTCTTGAAATATATGTTCCATCTCCGACTCCCCCCTTTCTCCCATTCTTGATAGAATAAGAGAATAGAACATCAAGTTGGGAGAAACCAAAACCTGCATTTTTTGTGTTTGTTTTTTTACATAAAAAATTATTTTTTGTTGCCGGATCCCTCTTTTGGGTTATTCTCTTCCCCTTTTTCGTATGACTTTTCTTTTTTCTTGTACGTAGATTTTTTTGAATATGCAACAAAAATGACCCACACTTGGGCCTAATAGAGATTTATTCTTGATATAAAGCAGTATGACCTGTTGAACCTAGATATAAGCAGCAACCTTCTTCCTTTTTCTCGATTTTTTTGTTTTTTTTCTCCGCACGGCTTCTTTTTGTATGTAGCCCTTTTTTAATCAAAGAAAAATTCCCTCTCTTTTTTGTAGCCATCCTTTTTTCTTTTTGTAAAACAATCCCTTTTAGATGCAGCCCACAGCGGGCCGAAAAACAAAAAAAACTCTTTGTTTCCCTTTTTTTACTGGAGTTGGCCCATTGGGCCAAATCTCCTTCTCCTTTTTTTGATACACAACAAATTGGGTCCTCTTTTCCTCTTCAAGAAAGGGAACTAGGATCCACCTCTGGGAAGAATCCATCACCGCTGCCTCGCGTGGATGTCAGAGGAGGCAAGCGTGAGGAGAGATGCTCCACCTGGATGCTAGAAAGAATCGATGCATAGAGATCGGCATCGTGTGGGACATTGGATGCCGCTTCGAGGTGTCCTGAGCGTGCGGTGATCGTCGCCATTGTGTGAGGTGGCCATCGTCATTGGAGACGGATGGGATTGGTGGAACAGATAGGGCTTCATGATGCAACTGCCTGGGAGGGTTGTTGTTGGAAGATGTGCCATCGAATGCTGCTCCTGCTTCCACACAACATCACCTGGAGGGCTGCTGCTACGCTAGAAGATGCACTATCGCCTGAAGACTCGCGTACCTCGCACGTGGAGGGAGGATACCTACATCGCTTTTTTGGTAAGGGGTCAGGAAGAGGAAGATGGAGAGTAAGGAGGCCCCCTCTACAGAGGATGTTATGCAGTGATCAGGGGGTTGATCTCACCGCTGCTGGAGCCGGACATAATATACGGGGTGGCTGAAGATGGATGCACAAATCCCTAGAGTTTCACTGCCGTCGTGAGACTAGGGTTCCAGAACGGGAACCCTAGAACCTCTAGATGCTTGAATAGATGACAACCTAGAATCGAACCATAGCACCACATAAAACCATAGAATTTAAACATGATGGCCATATCTTCGTAACTTAACAAGAACAAATAATAATCATACTAGGAATGAAATCAACTCCCAAAATCGAATTGCTCTGATACCATATTAAAATCTAGAATAGCGGAAGTGAATCGATAAACATAACAAGAAAATAAAGAAATATGAAACATCGAATACAGAGATTTACGTGGAATCCTACTCCTTAAGGAGCGGGATGAAATCATGGGAAAAGACCTCAAATGGCCATATATTGAATTTCTCAATGAGTACAAGATGTGTGTGGCTCCTTATAAAGCCCCACAGACAAACTGTAGTCCCACAGATAGTAGATTTAGGACTAACCATGAGTGGGTGGTAATTCAGTTGGAGTATGTAATAGAGGGGTAATTGGATCCTGGAGGGATCCAAAGTCAATTCCTTTTCACTTTGATTATGGATGAGTTTATTAGTCACATTCAGGATGAGATACCTGGTGTATATTATCCGTTGATGATATTGTGTTGATTGATGGGACTAGAGATGGAGTAACTGGGAAGCTTGAGATCCAGAGACAAACATTAGAAACTAAAGGATTTCATATAAGTAGGGTGAAGTCTGAATATATGGAGTGTACTTTTGATGGAAACAATGGTGAAGGAATCAATGTGAAGATTGGCCACGATATCATTTAGAAGAAATATTCTTTTAGATACTTGAGATGTATTTTGCAACATGATGAGGAAATTGATAAATATGTTACTCTTAGAATAAATTCAGTTTGGCTAAAATGGAGAGGAGCCTCTACTATTCTATGTGATAAGAAATCATATGAAAATCAAAGGAATGTTTAATAACACATTCGTGAGACCTGCTGTGCTTTATGGATCCGAATGTTGGCATGTGAACCATAGACATGTGCAGAGAATGACAGTTGCAGAAATAAAAATACTAAGGTGGATGTATGAACATGGACGTAAAGATCGGATTTAGAATGATGCAATTAGGAGGAAAGTGGGTGTAGCTCCGATCGCGGATAAGATGCGAGAAATCCGATTAAGGTGGTTTGACCATTTGCAAAGGAGGTCGGGTGATGCACCAGTTGGGAGATACGAGTGTTGGGATGTTGAGCCGGCTAAGAGAGGGTAAGGGAGGCCTAAGAAGTGTGGGAATGCGACTATATGAAGGGATCTTAGTTTTTTGGATCTAAGCTTGAGAATGACCCTAGATAGATATGAGTAGAGGCAAGTATTCATGTAGCTGACCCTACTTAATGTGGGAAAATATTTTGTTGTTATTGTTGTTGAATCATATAATCCATGTGAGGCATCAGGTTCATGTTGTGCTTGTGGGCCTGATATTACTATATATGTGGATCTTGAACCAAAACAAGAAATAGAAGGGGCTTGTTGGTAAATATGTCTATTTTGTGACGGACTTTTTTGTGATAGGCTTTTTGTCACATTAACAACACGGCGATGGATTAGCTATAGCCGAAGTCTCTAGCGGGGCATTGCTTTTGGTGTCCTCTCGGCGACAGAATACTTGTTACCATTCATGATTCCGTTACCGTAGCTCATACATCCGTTGCCATAGGTCTACCAGGTAAAACCTATTTTGTTGTAAGATGAAATAATAAGATCTTATTGTTTCATCTTGTTCTATTTGTGTTGACAACATGACTTTTCTTCAGCATAATAGGCCTCTTAATTCCCAGAATGTTGCCGATGCTCTACAAAAGTATAACCTCAAAAAGACCGCTGTCCAGAAAGCACTGGATAACTTGGCTGATAGTGGACAGATCTTGTTTTAGGAATATGGGACGCAGAAGGTGTATCTTGCTCGGCAGGATCAGTTCAGCATTCCCAATGCAGATGAGCTTTGACCAGATGAAGAAAGACAACAAACAACTTCAAGAGGATCTCGGGGACCATAGGAAGGGAATAAGTGAGCTCGAGGCAGGTATAACTCTATATTGTGTCATTAGTATCTAACGTATATCTGCTCTTTACACGTAAGCTCAATAGTGCAATATGTAGATTATTATCTTTATTAAAGAGGTAAGTTTACATTGAAACCGAAGGCAAGCGGGCAACAAGCTGCGCCGCTAGACCTTTTTGAATTGCAAAGCCAATTCTTTTAAACACTACATCCATATCACTTTTTGCAATATGGTTAGGATTTATTGTACTGAAAGGCTGGTACTGTTTTGCGCAAATTCGAACCCTGCAATCAAACCTGACCATGGAAGAAATACAAGAGAAAGTTGCCAAACTGAAGGTTGAGATGGAGCACATGAAACTAATTGCTGAATTGCGTTTGACATGCCATGTGTTGCCTGGTTTTTTATGTCCGTTTTTTTATATGCATGGTAGATTCACAAAATGGTGAACTGTCGAATATTTTCCATTAATTGTGATTACTGATGGTGCTTGCTGATTACCAGGTGCACGAAATGGAAGAAAAGTTGCTAAAATTGGAAGCAGGGGCTACGTCGGGTAAACCCGAGAACATAAAGAAGGTTGAGGATACGTTTGCTGAGAAGTTCAACCAGTGGCAGAAACGAAAAAGAATATTTAAGGAAATTCCGAAATATGGACCTAAAGGAATTTAAAGTCAGTTCTATTTATTTATATGCATTTCCTCGATGCCCCATGAACTCTTCTAATTGTTGGATTTGTTTGCAGGAGGAACTTGGATTAGAAGTTGATGAGGATGTTGGTGCGGATTTGCAATCCTTCAGTGAACTGAACAGACCCAAAAAGAGGATTAGGCCACTGTAAATTATTTGTCAATGTAATTAGTCAGCGTTCTACGCAAGTGGTTGTTTATACTTAGATGCGAGTAATCAGTGTTTAGCTGGTTAAAATCTGTAATGCAAAGAAATAAACAAAAGATTTTAGTCTCCGAAGGATTTGTTTAATTTGTTAATGAAGGATACATGCTTGATTAGGAGAAAAAAAATGGGTAAATGATCAAATATAAATATGGCACACTTCACAATTTTTGAGAGTGGATGGGAAATATACTAGAATATCCTCGCACTATACTCCTTCCAAGTCAACCGCTAATTAAATGCCCACTTGGCTTTCATTTTCCAATAGGTTGATAACTTCAGGCACAAGTTTGGAATGTCAAAAAACATCCCAAAAAACCAAAATCGTTTATATTTAGTAGGGAAAAAACTTCTCTTGCATATGAGCATATGGTAAATAAGTGCGCGGGGTTTTCAACATCAAATAAGCATAGAATGCAGACATTTGTCGAACTAAAATTTAAGAGGTGATGCTTATCTTGAGTTATTAGTTTTTAATGACACCACAAAAAAGAGACCTTCAGATGAAAGAATTTTGACTAGAACTTCTACATCCTGAACCCCTCGTGGGTGAGGGTGAGATAAAGTTTCTTCTCGAGGAGGCAGGATCCCATTTTCCAAGAACTTGCATGGAACTGTGATTATATCTACGAAAGGATATGTAAAAATAGTATTTTCCTGACTAGTAGATAGATTTTCAAGTATGGTTTTCGTTTAGATTAGGGAAACCGATACGAATGGCTTGTATCATGTCGCGAGAGCCCTAAACCAAATGTGAATAATGAATGGGGTACTAGTGGCTTGAGCGCCAATAGCTTTTTTATTAAGCGCAAGTTGCTATAGTGACGAGAAGAGGTCCTTCAAGGGTCTATTTTCATCTAGACTATCTAGTCAAAGACAAGATTGATTTTCATACCCCAATGATTTTAGTGCTTTCCTCACGAATAAAAAATGAGCCTTGTTTGATGGCTTGCCAGTAGTTCAAGTGTGATGTCTCCGAGGGCTAGATACTCAGTAATACACATCCACACATAGAAGTCTACACTCAAAATACCTTGTACCAAACATGCAGTAGAATAATAAAGAAGGAAGAACTGCATTTTTTTTTATTCTCATTTTTTCATTCATATATCATGTTCAACAAATATATATACACACACACACACACACACACACACACAATGCTATAGAAGTATAGCAACATGGATAAATACATAATTTCTCAAAAAGAAAATACAAGTACAACTAAACAAAAGAACGAGAATCTGTTGTACCACAAAAAGAGAGCTGCAACAAAGTCAACCACGGGTTGCCTATCGATGCAGTTGTGTTAGGGCTGGCTATCGAGCCTAACGAGCCGAGTCAGGGCTGGGCTCGAGCTCAAGCTCGATAAGCCTTGAGCCGAGCCCTTTATCGAGCCCGAGCCTCTTATCGAGCCTGGTCTGGGATCAAGCCTATTCAGGATCGTTAAGGAAATAGATGTTTTTTTTTGGTGAAAAATGTTTTGCCTGGACTTGAACCCGCGATCTCATTTTTAAAGATCATCCACCTTACCAGTAGGCCACCATTCGAGTTATATATAAAAGTTAAATTATAATATATATTCTAACATTCTGCATGTTAATAAAAAAGAAAAAAAAATTAAATATCTAACTATAACCTAGATTAAGATAGATAAAAGGTAGAAAATCCAAGCCTACAACATAGTCCACCCAACCTTGTTGTTACATAACCAACATAAACACATAATCCACCATTAACAATGTTACAAAACTAATACAAATAAAAATAAAAATCATTGTAGTTTCACAAATAGAATATATATTCCTTATTGAACCCGTTATTGAGTTATCGAGCTGAGTAGGGCTCGGCTCGGGCTCGACTCGATAAGCTATCGAGCTCAAAAATCTGGCTCGGCTCGGCTCATAGCTTAATGAGCCAATCTCACGAGCCCTTATCGAGCCGAGCCTGAGCCTGACTCATCGAGCCGTGACTCAATAGCCAACCCTAGTTGTTGTTCATGCAAACCTACTAAATTCACACAAATAGGTTTATGAGCAAAGTGCCCAGTATAGATATAAAACAAGTAGAAAAGGTACAGAAAGTGTACAAGAAACAATTGTGAAAACACACAAAGTATAACCAACTTATATGTTCCCAACATCTACTAAGAAACGACACCTCACAAAGAACAACCATCCCACACAAAGCAGCTTCTAAGAACATGATTTATAGATCCAATCCCAATATGCATATGTATTGTACACAAATTCTAAACTATAAGAGAGTAAGAGCACGACAAAAATATAACCCAAGCTTCGTGGATAGTCTGTGATCTTGGTCCGAGTGAGACCTCACACTATGACTCTAAGGTAAGAAGAAGGCCTTAGGGTTGGG
The DNA here is from genome assembly GCA_037367405.1 of Ottelia alismoides. Lineage (NCBI taxonomy): Eukaryota > Viridiplantae > Streptophyta > Magnoliopsida > Alismatales > Hydrocharitaceae > Ottelia > Ottelia alismoides. The sequence continues at coordinate 129,430 of JAZKJV010001435.1, read as the reverse complement.
GTGCCTCCGTAAGCACGCGGTGGGGTACAATGCATCCTAAATAAGTTCCCAACACATCCACTAACTTTAGTTAACAAAATATAATTCTAATTCTTAATTCAAATTTCAACCCACGAATCATTGCAAACCACCCAAGTCCACATTCGAACAATAGAGTGTACGATAGAAGGGTACAATCTGATTCAATACATTTGATCATGGATAACCATTGAATCACATAGTTTTATGGCTTTTATTTAATAAGCTCGATGTCTTTCCTCACATGGGTGAATTCGAGTACTTATACATGGGGCCAACACCTATAAGTACCAAGAAGTCACGTTGGTGAGAAAAGATGAGCTTGGACAGTAGGTTAATGCTGCTTAAAATCACCACTTACATCCTCTGTTAGCAAAATGCACATTCTCAAGAGGAGTCACATAGAGCCCGTAGGCCTCATCGTTAGAAAAAGAACACAAAGACGCATCGTGCAATATAAAGCACAAGGCACAGAACCCGTGCACAAAGGCGCTCGACACGATAACGGAAAAATCACTAATACGTCAAAAGGAGCGAGCACTAAGCAGTGCACACAACACATTGTAACTTGACTGGGTTATTACGATTGTCCAAGTCTCATCGGAGTTTCCAAGGAGGCATGCTTCTCCATAGAGGCTTATTTCTCTTTGTCAATAAGCTTAATACTCAAATGATTCATAATAGATCACTTAGGCACTAAGTCAACGTAACACATATAGATAATTCAAGCCCCTAAAGTAAACAATCCTCTCTACCCACCATCCCCGTTCTGTCCCGCTTCCCTGCAATGTCACAAGAATGCGTGCTCAAAATATTGAATTCATTTCTAGCATAATAACAATAAATCCTTATGAAAAAGCAGATGTACTAGTGGTAACTATCAAGTCGAATTGTGATGATGCTCTATCAAACTCTCCCATTTCTATAACACTGACTATGACCATAAACACCCACATAGAAGACAACTCTAGGTTGATCTAGTGCAACCTCCCTTAACAAGAGTGTTAGGCAAACTACAATTTCGATTCAAACCAGTAGACCACAAATTGACATACGACAAGATAAAGAGAAGAAGTTAAATAAAAAGAACACGGAGATTTACGTGGTTCGATCAACTTGACTTATATCCACGGTCGGAGGCGGAGCCCCAGAATTCACTAGTAATGTGGAGAATACAAAGACTCTCTTGCTGCCCCACACACTCACAAAATTCCTATAGATTTTATAGGAAGAGGAGTGAGTGTTGTTACAAGAATTGAATCCAAAAAAAACTGACCATGCAAATAATGCTCATTTGATGAGGCTACGCTACATGCAAAGTAATGCACATTTGATGAGGACACGTTACATGCAAATGCAATTGATTGGTGCAGACCACCGTTACAAATCTCCACCTTGGTCTGAACCAAAATCCCTTCCTCCGGCAAGCCCTAGCGGGCTATGTTTCAAGTTCAGAAACACCGATTAAGTCCAAGCACTGCTTGAACTTATATAATGGAAGAACTTTTGTAAACATATCTGCAGCATTGTCCTTGGTATTGATCTTCTGAACAAGGACCTTTTTATCAGCAATGACATCCTTGATGAAATGAAACTTTACATCAATATGCTTTGTCTTCCCGTGATACATCTGATCTTTAGTTAAATGTATTGCACTTTGACTATCACAGAAAATGGTAGTAATGCCCTGCTGTAGAATTAACTCTCCATATAATCCTCTCAATCATAGTGCTTCTTTAATTGCCTCTGTGAGTGCCATATATTCTGCTTCAGTTGTGGATAAAGCCACTACATGTTGTAGAGTAGCTTCCCAGCTTATCGCACAACCTCCAATACAAAATACATAACCTTTAAGTGACCTGTGTTTATCGATATCACCGGTATAATCTGAATATACAAAACCAACCGTCGGATTTTGATTTCTACCAAACTCTAAACATGAATTTAGAGTACCCTTCAGGTATCTGAGGATCCATTTCACTGCTTGCCAATTCTCTTTCCCAGGGTTAGACATATACCTGCTAACAATACTAATAGCATGTGAAATATCAGGACCAGTACAAATCATTGCATACATAATACTGCCAACTGCACTACAGTAAGGAACTTGTGCCATATATTCTTTTTCTTCCTTTGATGTTTGTGACTGAACAACACATAGCCTAAAGTAGCTAGCAAGAGGAATATTAACTAGTTTGGCATCCTGCATGCCAATTTTTTGTAAAACCTTCTTAAGATAATTTTCTTGCATTATGTACAACTTAACGGCTCCTCTATCACGTCTGATCTTCATGCCAAGAATCTTCTTAACTGCTCCCAAAATTTTCATCTCAAATTCATTATTTAGTAAAGCCTTCAACTGGTGAATTTCTGTTAAGTTCTTAGATGCAATGAGCATGCCATCAACATATAACAACAAGTAAGTGAATGAGCCATCAATCGTTTTCTTGAAGTAAACACAACTGTCATACTTACTCCTAGAGAAACCATGACCAATCATAAAAGTATCAAACCTTTTATAGCACTGTCTTGGAGATTGTTTCAATCCATACAAGGATTTCTTAAGCAAACATACATGGTCTTCGTAACCTTCAACTTCAAAACCTTCAGGTTGTTTCATATAGATTTGCTCATCTAAATCTTCATGTAAGAATGCAGTTTTGACATCAAGTTGTTCTAACTCCAAGTCATACGTGGCTACCAATGCAAGCAATACACGAATAGAGCTATGTTTAACAACAGGTGAGAAAATGTCATTAAACTCTACACCTTATACTTGACTATAGCCTTTTGAAATCAATCGTGCCTTATACCTTGCATCCCCAACACCTGAAGTTCCTTCTTTCTTCCTGAAGACCCATTTGCACTCAACTATTTTTTTATCATTTGGGAGTGGTACAAGAACCCAAGTACCATTCTTGTGCAGATATTCTATTTCTTCAATCATAGCTACCACCCACTTATCTGAATTTGCACCTTGGATTGCCTCTGAGTAGGTGGAAGGATCACCGTCTCCACCTATTTCCTGTGCCACTGATAAAGCATAAAAAATCGTATTCACATACCTCTGTGGTGGTCGAATTTATCTTATAGGTCTGTCTTAGGCTATGGAATGTCCTAGCTCTGTGAGTTCATCTTCAACGAGATCAGGGACTGGTTCATCTTCAAGATAAATCAGGATTGTAACAGGACTCTGAGAAGGACCTGCATACCTATCTTTATCTCCACCTCAATCTGTGCACTATCCTCCTTTTTCGAATTATAAGGATTAGAGTGCTGTTTTCTAGAATATAACATAGATGACTCATCAAACATCACATCTCTACTAATTACAAATTTGGGGGACTTGAGATCAGGACAATATAATCTATATACTTTCACACCTGAAGCGTAACCGAGGAAAATACACTTCTTAGCTCTTGGCTCTAATTTTCCCTCGTTTACATGCATATAAGCATGGCACCCAAATTCTTAAATTAGAGTAATCAGTAAGAGCACCTGACCAAACTTCTTCTGGAGTCTTGAAATTAAGAGGAGCACAAGGAGCACAGTTGACAATATAATAAGCTGTAGAAATGGCTTCTGCCAAAAAATCAAGGGTCAACCCACCGTTAGAGATCATACATCGAGCTCTTTCCAAAAGAGTACGGTTCATCCTCTCGGACACTCCATTTTGTTGAGGGATCATTCTGACGGTGTGATGTCGTGCGATTCCTTCATTCTTGCAGAATTCATTAAATTCATTTTCACAAAATCCCACCACTATCTATGCGCAACCGCTTGATATGTTTTCTCGTCTGCTTTTCAATCAAAGCTTTTCATTATTTAAATTTCAAGAAAGCGTCACTATTTGTTTAAGAAAGTAAACTCAAACTTTTCTTGAATAATCATCAATGAAAGTCAACATATATCTAGTGCCACCTTTAGAGAGTACACAGACAGGATCCCACAAATCAGAATGAATAAAATCCATTGTACCTTTTGTTCTATGGACAACAGGTGAACTGAAGCTGGACTCTTTTTTGCTTCCCGAAAATACAATGTTCACAAAAGTCTAATTTTCCTGTACTTTATCCACAAAGTAGGTTTCTCTTGCTTAACAATGTTAAGCCTTTGTCGCTTATGTGCCCAAGCCTCATATGCCATAATCTAGTGGTATCTGCCTCCAGGTTGTAGAAACTGCAACGATACTTGTAATAGTAGATCTGCAAAGTATACAAATTTCCAGACCTGCGAGCTTTCATTACAATAAGGGCACCTTTGATAACTTTCAAAACTCCACCTTCACCTGAGAACTTGCACCCTTGAGCATCAAGAGCACCTAGAGAGATGAGGTTCCTCTTTAAATCTGGAATATGTCTAACATCAGTGAATGTACGGATAATACCGTCAAACATCTTGATTTGAATTGTACCTTTACCAATAACTTTACATGATACATTATTTCTCATCAAAACATTCCCACCATCAAAAGATTCATAGGTGGAAAAATAATCCCGACTAGGACAAATATGGTAAGAATAACCCGAATCCAAGATCCACTCGTTGCTAGACTCAACAACATTTGTTGTGGCTTAAAAATGGTTCCATCACTCTCATCTGCAACTACTTCAGCTTCAGCGACATATTTGTTCTGCTGAGAACTATTTTTTTCTTTATTTTTCAAATTTGAAACAGTCATCCTTAATGTGCCCTATTTTCTTGCAATAATTACAAATTTTATTTCTGTATCAGGATTTTGACCTTCCTTTAGATCTATTAGTATTTCTAATTTCTGATCTACCTCGTACAAGCAAACCTTCTGCTTGGCTACCACTTGTTTCCCCTATTATATCCCTATCTATCTGCTCCTTTGATTTTAATGCAAATTTGACACTTGGTGTCTTTCACATATATCATAGTATCACAAAAATATTTTAATGATAAGGGAAGGGAGCATAACAATTGTTAGAGATTACCATATATTGTTTTTTATTTATTTACATCTATTTCCTTATGCACTGTTTCCCTATGTATCACTATTTCCTTATGCACTGTTTCCCTATGTATCATTGTTTCCTTATGTATTGTTTCCCTATGTAACCCCACAGGGGTATTTGTGTAAGTTCTCCTCTGAGCACCCTAGGGTTTAGTCCTATATAAGGACCCCTAGACCTCACAGAATAAACACACAATATTCTTCTCTTCTTTTCTCCACATGGTATGAGAGCAGTAGTCCTAGACTGGTTTCATGACCTAATTTTCCCTCCTACCAGTGTTCGCCCCTTCTTCTTCTCTCCCATCCACGACGCCCTGCGTTACGCATGCGCACCTCGGGCTCCTGCGCCTTGGGATCTAAGCCCTAGGCACCTAGCGCACCTGTGCGCCTCGCGCACCTCACACACCTGCGCGCACAGCTGCATGCCCCTGTATCGAGCTTCTACGCGCACCTCATCGCTACAGCCCTAGGCCCCTATTCGGCTCCGGTTTAGGGCGTTCACCCTCCACAACTCTCTACTAATGTTCAACTAAGGAGGCTCTACATATCAACTACAACTTCATCTAGGTCACTTTTTCTTGACCTAGAAACGCTATCATGACATCCACCGAGACCAAGCCTATGTACCCGCCTTCTTCTCTAATGGTACAAGGCACATCTATCAAGTTAAAAGGCTCGGAAAACTATGTTCTATGGTCTCGATCCTTCAAGATATTTATTGGTGGCCAATGAAAGGGTTCCATCCTCACGAAGACTCCTCCTGCTATCACTGATGCAGAATATGAAGCCTGGTTTGTCGACAATTGCCAGGTAATTACTTGGATGACTAATAGTGTATATCCAAATATTGCTGCAAATCTCTTATATAAAGATACTGCAAAAGCCATGTGGGAAAATCTTGAGCACACATATTCCCAGAAAACAACCAAGTCCCGTCTCTCTGATATATACACAAGAATCTGGTCTACTGATCAAGAAGAGACTAGTCTAACTGAATACTACCGGACACTTACAAGCTTGTTTGAGGAACTTCTAATCTTTCAACCTGCATGCTGTGATAAACAAATAGGCGAACGTGCTGAGTGGCAGGTCTACAGGTTTCTCTCGGGACTTCACTCGAAGTACAAAATTGCAAAAGATCAATGTCTTATGACAGATAAATTGCCTACGATTGAAACTATATTCGGTCGACTACAGGAACTGGAAGCTCCAGTTCAAAATTCTCTGGTTCATTCTTCCACAGAGACAACAACCCACTATTCATCTAGGCAAAGAGGACGTCAGTCTTATCCTAGAGGCCGAGGCTGTGGCCGTGGACGTGACCTTAGACGAGGTCGTGGTCGTGTTTCCTCTGCTGGTCGTTATCCTGCATGCATAAACTGTGGTCGCATGAATCATCCGTCTGAACGTTGCTGGGCAACATTTGGCAGACAACCTAGTGCTCATAACACTTATGATGATGAATCACATGATACGAACAATGATACAACTACTTAGAGTACAAATGGACAACATACTCCATTTACTGCTTCTGAATATACTCGGTTGCGACAACTTCTAAATGATTCTGCTCCCTCAACAAAAGACACGACCGCATCTGCTGCTACTGCTAGCAAACTCAGTTTCTGTTACCAAACATGCATGGATTATTGATTCTGGAGCTTCCACTCATCTAACGGGAGATATAAGTCTACTCATCTCATCTCAACCCTCTACCTCTATAAAGAGCATCTGTGTTGCCAATGGGGATCATTCTCCCGTTACTGCTGTTGGAACTATTAAATTCTCCAACAAACTTCGACTGACAGATGTGCATTGTGCTCCTGCTTTCCCGCTCAGTCTTTTATCTGTTCAGAAGCTATGTCGTGAGCTACATTATCGTGTTATTTTTGATGAATTCTGCTGCTATTTTTAGGACATCCGGACAAGACAGATTTTTGGTGGGGGATATGAGAGGAATGGCCTATATTACCTCAACAGTCCTACCACTTCCAACTTTGCTGGCGCTACCTCCATCACTGAAGATCCCCTTCTATGGCATCTTCGTCTGGGCCCTTCTGCCAAAGCTCTCTCTATGATGTTCTTGATGAATCCACAGTTCATCATCTTTATTCTATCATTTTGGTACCAAAAACCCTAGCAAATGCCTGTAAATGGCATTAATTCATGCATTTTAGCATTCCTGCACATGTGTGTAAAAAGTGTATAAAATACTATTTTTAATGCCAAAATTATAGAATAAAGAAAAGAAAAGAAAAAGAATAAAATATTGTAAATATTTTATGACCCGAAGTCCCGAGACCTAGGCATCTTGATGAATAGGTCGACAAGGAGTAAAGTAGGGGGAGATAAGGGCCAAATACCTACATTTATTAATGCATTCTTTATTCATTTTGGGACCTATTTTTGGTTCCACTTTTTGTGCATCAAATAAAGAAACTTTGTACATAAAAGTTGTAGATATTTTTATATAGAAAAATTCAAAATTGATTTTACTGAAAAATAATGTACAGATAAAAAGTTATGGTCTGAATAAAAATCCAGAATCCCAACTACCCAGACCTGTATCTCATAAATAAAAACTCCAAATGCAGCAAACTCACCTTTAATTGTATATAGAATAAAATAATATATTTAATGGTGGTGGTTTCACATTTGGCGGAGCTACGGTTTGAAAGTTGAGTTTTGGACCCACATTGTATACCTGTATAGCTTAAAATATTCAATTTATTCTTTAACCATTATTTTTGTATTTCTTTATATTTTTATAATTTTATGGATATTATTTATAATAATTATGTGTATTAAAACGGGAGTAAAAACCCAATTAAAACTCAAAATAAAAATAAATGTAAATAAAATACACAGGTACTATACCTATGTACATACCTATACAATATATACTTATATTTTATTTAATATACAAAACATCTTAGAAAAATAGAATAAAAATATATTTGTGTATATAAAAGTATTTTATAATTTTATAAAATACTAAATAAAAATAATAAAATTTAAAATACACAAATAAAAATAAAAGAACAAAACATGTAGATATTATACCTATATAGGCTATAATAAGTAACTTCTAAAAATAAATCTCATAAAAATAATTAAAATTCATAATAAAATAATTTATAAATTTATAAATATTATTTATTTTTAACCTAATTATAATAAAGTCATTTAGTATTTTTAAATCATTTTTTAAATCTTTTTCCAGGGGTTTTTTCTAGTTGGTCCACGTAGACCAACCAGAGGGTCTGGACAGTTGACCTCGGTCAACTTCCTGACCCACCCCCTGTGCCCATTGTCAGAAGCACTTTTGTCTCTTCTTCTCGCCATTTTCTAGGGTTGACCTTGCACCAATCCATGTCGATGCCTTCTGCATTTTTGCTCCTCGATCGGTGGTGATTCACGCCCTAGTGATTTCTGGGGCTGAGGACCACTGATCGAGGCGTTTCGACCCTCGTCTTCCACGCTGCCCGTCAACCCTTCAAAAGACACCCACCAACTTCGTTTTGTTTTTTATCCTTCTTCCGCCAAAATCACCCGAAAACCCCTATCTCCTCGTGCTCCTGGTGACAGTGGGAGTCGAATCGACCCGGGGTTCGAGTCATCTGGTGTAGAATCGAAGTGATCCATCCCTCGCCGGAGCTCCGCCGCGACTTCCAGCCCGTCGTCTCTGGTGGGCCTCACCTCGCTTCTCTTCCTTTTTCTTGTAGCTCTAGTTTAGCTTAGACTCGCCCTATAGCAGTTTAGATTTTTATCGCATTAATCGCCGTGAATCCTCGATCGAAGCCACGGCGGAGCTGAGTTCCACCCATCGTTTTCGGTCACTCCGCGCACCCATCCGATCACCTGTCACCTCCATCTTCTTCCCCTTCACTCCGTCGCTCTGCTCCACCCTTCCATCCACCTCGATCTCGCCCAGATCGAGCTATCGAGCTCCTCTCTCCGCCGCTCGCCGGAGCTCCACGCCTGCGCCACCTTCCGCCTCCATTGAACCATCAGAACCCCTCTTTTTTGTTTGCCTGGATTTTGTGCACCTAACGCCGCAGGTTCGAGCCAAGGAGAAGGCTCCTTCGACCCTCGAAAGCCCCAGGAGCAGTCCCCCAGGTTTCCTCCGCCGTCCGAGCTCCCCACGCCGTCGCAGCCTCGCCTGAGACCACCATCAGACGCGGAGTGGCCCCAGGATCGTTTTGCCCTTGATCCTAGGGCCGGAGCGGCCGTGTGTCGGCCGCAATCGCCAGCCAAAGCTCGCCGGGGGAGGTGTTCTTCGTGACCCTCTCCCCGCCGTTGGATCAGTAGCTCCCTCCAGGCGCACGACCACCGTCCGATCGCCAAGTGTCCCCTGCCGTTCGATTGTCCATCGAAGATCTAATCTCAGTCGCCCAGGACGAAGGGGTACCCGCTGTTCGATGCACGCCACGTGTCCAAGTGAAGCTTCTTCGGCCGCACGATCAGCCTGTGGGTATTTTGCATCCTAAACCCACGAGTTTTTATATTTACTATTTAGCCCTAAAACTTTCGTCTGCAGTTTAAAAACTTTTGTAATATTTGCACTTAGGCCCTCACACTTTCTTTATTTGCACTTCAGTCCGCGCCATGTCACCTCACGTGACTGGGGCGCATGCATTTTGGGTAATTTGCACTTTTGAACCTAAACTTTCGTATATTTGCAGTTATACCCCTATGCGTAGTTATTTAAATATGTTTTCGGGATAATTGCATGTATGCCCCGCCGGATTTTTATATTTACAAATATGCCCTTGTGAATGACAGAACACGTGCTTTGCGCGTGTATTTTGGTGAAATTTTGCACCTAAGCCCCTGGATGTTCCTATAATTGCATATATACCCCTACCAGGCTGTGATATTTTTTGTGAACTTGTAGTATTTATTTGGAGCATCATTTAAGTGCCAAAAATTCTCAAAAAAATAGACTTAAGCTCTTGTTTGCTTAGACTTTCACGCCATATTTTTAGTTTTTAATTTTATCGCATTTTTATATTTACTAAAAATAAAAAACATCTTATTTCAATAATGTCTAGCTTAGAAATACCAAAAAAATATTAAAAGACCTTTAAAATTCCAGAAAAATTACCTGTTGTGTAGTTCACCCTATTTTAGTGTCAGTCCAAAAATCACTAAAAATCTCAAAAGAAAAACCCTAAAAATTCAAAAATACCTAAAAACTTCAAAAAATCTAAAAAATAGTAGAAAACTCCAAAAATTGTAAACTCAAGTTCTGTGGTTTCCTGTTTTTATTGTCTTTATTTTAAAATTAGTTTGAAAAATTTTAGCAGCTATCTGATATTTTTAGTTCCCATTTTACCCCCAGCCAGTAACTACTTCCTTGTTTTCCCTTATTTTGCTCTTTAAAAATACCAAAAACAATCTGAAAAATACTCAAAAATCACAAAAATAGTAAAAAATTATAAAAATATCAAAAAGATTTTATTTCTGAATTTTTAACTACTTTTGCATATTTTTATAAATATTTTGTCACCTCTTTTACTATATAGCTTATATATTCTAATATACAAAAAAAGAAAAAAATATAAAATATAAAATTATAAAAATTAAAAAAAATTAAAAATCAAAATATAAAATTAAAAAATAAAAAAAATAAAAAAGTAAAAACCCACAAAAAATTAGATTGACTAAGTGGTTTATTAGACCTAGTTTTTGACTCTTGTCTTTACTCTGCATCATTGTTTCCTGTGTTCGACCCCTACTTGCTTGCCATTGTACATTTTTAGTAGGGTATAATAAATTTTAATCCTTGCTATTCATTGCTTGATTGATTATGTGGGTTAATTGTTGACGAACGAGGAGGCTTGAGTAGTCGCATCATCGACAGTGAGTCTGATTTATCAGATCACTTTTAGCGGCTCTCGCTTTTCTCGTTTTTCAAATGGTGCCGTTGTCGGGGAGCATCGGCTTGTAGAGTACCTTTGTGTCTTTTATCTACTTAGCCATTTTTGATTATTTGTTTCTTGTGCATAATTTGTTTTGAACTGTCTGACACCTCTTTTGTTTTCTTGCTAGGGACCGCTGAACGAGGGGGATCGCCTAGGGGATCCTGTGCATCCTTGGGAGGAGTAGCCGGCTATTCCACCCTAGCCAACAGGAGAGAGCAGGAGAACTTGAGAGAGAGCGAGACAGTTAGCTTTTTTATTTTTGTGTGAGAGAGAGTGATTTGATTAATTGTAATAATACAAGACTTGGACACTCGAACACTTCGGGCCTAATTTCTGGGTGTTTGTTCACCCGGGGGCTCACCGCGATTTTCTCGCGTTTTCTCGACTGTCATTTTCCGATTTTGATTTCTTTTCCATTTCTTTTGTGGATTGAGCCCTTAGACCTAGGTATTGCTTGATCGGTTAGATTAGGTCCAAACACCCTAACAAACAATTGCATGTACCTATAGCTCGTGCTTGGACTTAGTTTAATTATACAGCGAAGTCACTCTTCTTTAATCCGCGCGCCGCGAGCTCTCCCCACAAAGCGCTTTCTCCTAAACTCAAGTGTGTTGAGCAGAGGAGGGGTGAGCCTAGACCGGACCTTAGGATTGGAGATTAGTGATTAGCTTGTGGTTCTTCACGCTAGCAGTTGCCTATCTTAGGACGATTTCCGCATTGCATACCGGCATATAGTTAGGTTTATAAATTTCTGCTTTGCATCCCGCATGGAGAGAGCTGGGATTCGCTGTAAGTCTTCTTACTTTGCATCCATCATCTAGGCACAAAGGTGAGATTTCCACCTTGGTGTCGACTTGCATCGGTTTTTCCGACTCTATTCTCCCTCTGTTTTTGGACAAAGTAGGAACAAGAAAATACAAAATCGTTAGGCGCTTGTTTGAATCTACTCAAAAGAAGCGATAACACCAAAAAAATTAAAAAAGGGACTGCTAAGAAAACTTTGACCTAAATAAAATTGGTAATTGGACTCATTGACTGGGGAGAGTAACACCCTCACTTGTTTTCAGGTTGCATGGGAAGGTCTTCTTCAAGTAAGTTGAGTGCTTCGTAAGGAATAGAGCCCAAATCCCAGCTTGTGGCTGCCTTGTGTATCGCCTGGATTTCCGAAGTATTGGCGCTACTATCGTACGTAGGCGAGTAGGGCTTGGTCACCATTGGTGACTCACTATTGTGTGAGCATCGACCTCGTCCGAAGTACCGAGCATAGGCCACGCCTTCACGGGTGTGTCTGTCTCACCGGCTGCGTCCGAGGAGGATCTTGCATGCCCACGGGTGATTCCGTTGCGAGCGAGGTCCGAAGTATCGGTTTCGCCTATCGGCTTCCTCCCTCTTATTCTTTGGCTGAGTAGGGATACAGGAAGGGATACAAGGACCTTAAAAAGCGCAAGCTACAGGTTACACAAGAGGAGGACAAGTACGGGAATACTCTTCCGGCAGTACTCTCGCTCCTATAGGCGTAGCGCTCTAAGGACTCGTTGAAAGATAACTTCCTGAAATTCAAGATAAAAATTACAAAGATAAAAGCCGAACCTTCACGGCTTCACGTGTTGAGTTGGTGAAATCCCCTGCTTTTTGTTTGAGTGCTAGTTGCATTTAGGTCAAGATCAAAAATATCGCGCCTTTGCGCAAATTTTGTTCTCCCTCCTGTTGAACCTTGCTCATTGTGAGCCTTCTACTATTTTACAATCCTTTTATTTCTTGTTTACCATCGTGCTCTTCATCCATCATCTCTTCCCTCTTGACCTTCTCAAGTGTCGTCACGCGGATGGTTTAGTCAGGACCTCGCCGATGCCCACATCGATTCCGTGTCGGCTACGTCTTCAATAAAGAGGGGTGATCTCCAGGAAGTCAGATCGGATCTTGTGAATGTCTCCCTGAACTCCCCCATTCTAGCTTCTTTCAACACTTACTTTTCTCCAATAAATCCGCTGTTCGGGACAGACTCGCAACCCAAATCAGTTCTTCCTCTTCTACTAAACCGGGATTACTCTTGTCCCTGCAATAACCCCTTGTGGATGGAGATCGATCTCAGTCAATATCATATGCTCCATTCAAAACATTCTGGGATTTACCTCAATTCCAGATTCATCTCAACAGCAGGTGCTCAGGAAGATACTGATCAGGGTTTACTCCATCATGCAGATTCTCCACCCTATCACGAGTCAGAAAGTCTAGTTCAGACTGAGATGGCAGGAGGAAGAGGAAAGGGACCACAGCCCCAACCTGAGCCTGAAGTAAATCCTGGGGAGAGGCAATACACGACGCAGGGATAGGTTAACAGTCAGCTGCTGGCTTCCATCCAAGCCATTCAACAGCAGTTGACTAATCAGGACCTGGCCTAGACCGCCTTCCAGGACATGTTGAACGATCTAAGGAGGAGGGCCGACGCAAGAGACGGCCGATAGGAGGATGATCCGAACCATGAGCTGAATTTCGAAGAAGTCAGAGATGAATTCTCAGTAGGTGGACCCGAATTTAAAGCAGTGGGAGTAGATCCACCGCAGCCGAAGCCTACACTGAAGGAAACATACAACCCAGGAGCGGGACGCATCACTCAGTGGATTCAGGTTCCACGCATGCACGCCCACTTCGAGCTGAAGCCGCAATTTCTGTCGTTACTTCCCACATTCCACGGGAACACCACTGAGGAGCCGTACATTTTTCTCAAGAAGTTTGGCCGCATCTGTGCCACTGTCCACTACGCCGGAATCCCTCTGGGGGTAGTCAAGATGACCGCGTTTCCTTTCAGCCTTCAAGACAAGGCCCTATATTGGGTTGACCATCTTGGTAAGGTCATCATGACCTGGGAGGAGCTGAAGTATGCATTTCTCCACAAATTCTATCCTCTCGGGCGATTGAATCAGATGCGTGCTCGGATCTCCAGTTTCTGCCAGCAGCCCCACGAGACCATCCATGAAGCGTGGGAGAGATTTAAAGATCTTCAGGAGAAGTGCCCCCACCATGACATTCCAAAGACCAGTCTCGCACAACACTTCTTTGGCGGGCTATCCTTTGAGAGCCAAAAGCTTGTGGATAAAGCTTGCGATGGTTCACATTTTAACAAGGATGAGGACGCGGTATGGAACGTCTTCGAAGAAATGGCTGAAGGAGAAGCAGTCCAATCCTCGTCCAGAATATACATGAAGCCACCAACCGCCATCAGCAAGCCAGTAAACATGGCTTCTCACACCGAGGACAAGGATGAGAGCTCCAACCTGAGCATCATTGGGAGCCACTTGTCCAAGGTGGACATCATTGAGAAGAGGTCATAGGACCTCGAAAAACTGGCAGTCATTGAGAAGAGGACCCAGGGTCTGGAAAAGCTCGACCAGATTTACCAACAGCTGGAGCAGCTCGTACGTGGACTGAACGCAAACATGTGCAACGCTGTGTCCACCTCTGCAGAGCCGAGTGCTGAGAAGAAGGAGCCTACAATACAACAAAACCCTCAGCCGACTCCCCGCAGCCCCAGCCAGTCTAGCACGTGTACTACGTGCAGGTTCCGAAGCAGCCACCGCAGCTCCAGACACAGATGGTTGTATACCAACCTGAGTCCCAACCAGTTTATTCCGAGCAGTTCTCTCCACCCCTGCCACTGATTCAGGATATCAATGGCGTATGGAACAATGAAGCGCAGCTGACCCGTCCTCAGGGACACTCTCCAGGTCAGAGCGTGGGCAACATGCCCTATCATCAGCAGCAGCAGGGTGGGAGACCCTTCCAGGCTTCCTATCAGTATCAGCCTCCATGCCAGGGAAACACCTGGAGGCAGAATTACCAGCACGGTCCTCAGCAGTACGGATATCGCGGACAGGGATATCACCAACAACCGGCTGCTCAATTCAATCAACATTCCTCCAACCCTCCTCCTCACCAATTTTCACAAGGCTATCAGTCGCAATCTCAACCGCCATACCAGCATTCTAGACCCCAGCAGGGGGACTCCTCTGAGATTGCGCCAGTTAACCCGGCCCTGGCTTGTTTAGAGCAGTTAATGAAGAATATGGCTGAGATGAACCAGAAGATCGACGATCTGACGGCGGCCAAGACCGCCATACCAGCCCAGGTCGAAGCCAACCTGAACAACTTCCGACGCAAGGAGCAGGTAGCCGGCAGTGTGATGAATCTCGGATTCATCACTCTAAGTCTCATTAATTAGGCTCAAGTCCCTCAAAATCAACTGCATTTCTGCATTTATTTCGCATAATTAGCATTCGGGCATGATTGCATAAGAATTGCATTTTAGCATTAATTTCTGCATAAAATAAGAAGCCAAAAATCCAAGCCAAAAGTGACCTGTGGATAGCCTAACTTCCCCTATTTTTAACTCCTTCATGCTAACACCGCATACCACAAACTCACTTCCACTGTGTACACATCACTAACAAGAATAAATAAAAAATACAAAAAAATAACTAACCCTGTTAAGTGGACCAAAAACCCAAACCCTAGTTTCAGGATTTTTCGGACTAAAAGCCACATATCTTCCCCATCCAGTGTCCGATTTGATCCTACTCACTTTTGAACTAATACACATTCAATTACCTTCAAAACAAGACCAAGTTCAAGTGAATCGGAGCTCGTATGTGAAAGTTGAGTTTTGGGCCTCTTTTGTACATTGTATTTTTCGCGGCTTTTGACCCTATATTTTATGTATATATTTTCTTAACTTATAAAAATCCAAAAAAATTAGATTAAGGTCTCTTGTATTTATCTTTGAGTTTTCCCTATTTTTTCGGATTTTTATCTTGTTCAAAAATGACAAAAAAAATTAGAAAACCAAAAATCAACGTATTCTATGTACATGGGATACCCCAAAAATTCACTTTTTACATTTGACCGAATTTGGCTTTGATGTCTTCATAAAAGTTGTAGATCTCGTCGAGACGAGCATTTTTCGTGAAGGAACTTTTTCGATCCGAGGTCATTTGCTAATTTTTATTGATTTTACAAAAGATTTTTGTTTCGATTTTTCTGGTGCTGACATGTGGCAGCCCCAGAGGCCGCCACGTGTCAGCGTTTTTTAGCCATTATTTATATCGATTTTATAAAAAAAAGCAAAGCCACGCACGTGCGTGGCACGTGCCCCGCACTTCCCCCAGCCTCCCGCCACGTGGCCGAATCTGGGCCGTTCGATCAGCGGTCAATCGAACGGCCCCTACCCCTCCTTCAACCTCCCGCGCCTCCGTAACTTCCGCCCCTCCCCTTCGCAACCGATTGCCGGTGACCGCTCGCACCGGCCCTCCGCTCCTCTCGCGCACGCCAACAGCCACCCCGTTGACCCCTCCGTTATCCCCCCCCGGGTTTCCTCCTTTATCTTCGCAACCACCGCGCCGCCCCGATATCCCCGCAGCCACCAACCTAATCGCCTCACTTGCCTATAAAAGAGCTCCGCCGCCCCCCTACTCCGACCATTCCGCCGACCCTCGTCGAGAACCCATTCTCCGGTGGTGACAGCCCGTGAGCAACCCTCCCTCCTCGCCGGCGTGATCCGAAGCCCTCCCCGGTGCTTCGTCGCAGCGACACCTCCGCCGCTGCTTTCGCTCCGGCTCCGCCGTCGAGCTTTCTTCTCCCGGTAATCTCTCTCTATCTCTCTGTCTCTCTCTCTCTTTCCATCTCTCCCTCTCTCTCTCGCTCTATCTGCGTCTCGCGCCGCCATCCCCTCGCCGGTCCTCCTCCCTCCACCAACTTCGCTCCGGCCCCTACCGTCGAGCCAACCATCGTTATCACCTTCGCACCTCTACCCATCATCGGCTCCAGCTTCGACTGCTGCTCCAGTTCTCCCCCAGAAGCTTCATCAACGCCGACGGACAAGCACCGTCGCACCACCACCGCAGGAGGCGGTGGTTCTCCAGCCCACTCCTCCGACATCGCCTTTATCCCGCCAGGAGAGGCCGAGCTCTGCCGACTCCACTACACCGCTCCTCCGCCTCGGCCGTGTGGCGGCCGTTGACCGCCCCTCGCCGGTTCCTCCTCCGCCGCTACAACGCCGCCAGCAGCAACCCTCCAGGCGGCCATCACACCACCGTCTTCAGCCGCAGGCCGGGCTCAAAGCCCGAGACCCCCCACGTGCGAAGCACGTGCGTGTGGGGGGACGTCAGCATTACGTCAGCGCCCCCAGGGGTCACGTGCACAGCACGTGATCCGTTGGGCACATTGCAAGAACACCCCCGGCGCTTCTCTGATTTGCGCTCCAGTCCACCACCGACCAGAGGCACGTGCGCAGCACGTGCCCCCTTGGGAAAATTGCACATTCGCCCCCTCATTTTATAGGTAATTAACAGTAGGTCCCCCCTGCATTATTTTTATATTTTTTTATTATTCTGTTTGCATCTGTACCCCTGTCTTTGTCATCCATTATAGACCTCTACATTGCTTCATTTTATTTATTTAAAAATAGCACTTTGTTCATTGCTTAATGCTCTACATTGTGACATGCTGTGGATATTTTCGTGATTTACGGTTGATTAATAAGTAATTGTTTTGTGAAAATTGGAATATTTTGCCCAATCTGTGCTCGGAAATTCATAGTTAATTAACCGTGTCTCAAAAAAATTCCCCAAAAATCATATATTGTAGAGATTACTTTGATTAACATTGTGCCCAAAAATCTTTGCATTTGCATGCATCATTTGCCCTGTAAAAATCATTTTGCACATTTCAATGTTTTATTTTTAATAGATATAAAATCCCACATTTTTGAGGTCTAGGATTTTTCTAAGATCCATTACCTAGTGATAGATCTTAGATAATTTTAGTTCTCGAAAATAAATAGGTTTGCTATTTATTAAAATTAAATATTGAAAATTAATTTGTTTGCATTTGAAAATCCATAAAAAATTCATATTGCATCCAAAAATTCCAAAAAAAATATAGTTCACCCATTTCATCATATTTTACATCTCGGCCAAGTTTCGTATTTTTCGGACATCGTTTGATTGAAATTTACATTTTAGTCCCTAAAATAGGCCGAATTTGCATTTTGCATCTCATATTGCATTGAAAAATTCCAAAAAAAACCCGCCTTGAAAACCGAACTCAAAATTGGATAGACATTAATCTAGGTTGTTCCTTTGCCTCCTTGTGATCGACCTTGGGACTTGCCCAAGTAAAATAAACATAAAAACCACTTGATTGAAATTAAATAAAATTCGTGGTTATTTTCTTTACTGTTTCCGAAAGCCGCCTACAACGAACGACACATCATTATTAACATGAACATAGATTAAAAACAACTTCTTAACGCGGCTTTTGCGGACTCGTCAGATGGCGCCGTTGCCGGGGAGGCAAACGGCTTAGTTTTTGTGTTTTGAAATTTTTGTTCGGTTTTCCGAATTCGGGTAGTCTGACCCTCGAATTTTTCACTGTAAATCCCATTTTATTTCTTGTATTTATTTTTCAGCATTTATTTCATTTATTTTATTTTTGATTATTTTCTGAGTCACTCTCTTACATTCTCTCTCTTATTTTTCTTGCGAGGTACCCGGCACACGTGGAGCGGTTTTTCAAGGAACCGACGCATCTTCACCGACACCCGAAGAAACCGCAATTAAATTAAGATCGAGTCGAGTCGTGAGAGAGCGTAGAGTCTAGGTTTTTAATTTCTGCACTTTTAATTTCTGCTCATTTATAGCGGTGTCCGTTTGGACTCTCGCGTGTGTACAAAGACATTGAACTTTATTTGTGGTGTGTCGTGGCCTGTTTCACTCTCCGGAGAGGGTGGGGCCCGACTTGAGTGGCGATTAGGATAGACCTGCACATACGGCTCTTAGAGCATTTTTTTTATTTTTGATTGTGCTCGTAGGATCTTAAGCCACACTGCACTTTAACTAAGACGCACATTAGATCATTCAACTTAGCCTAATTCAACTCAATTCTTCCCGCTAATAGAACTTTCTGCTTAGGTGCGATTTTCATCGGCTTGCATGCATTTAGTATAAATTTTCAATTCTGTATTGCATCCCACATGGAGATTGCGAGGAGGCACTGTAAGTCTTCTAACTGAGTATTCATCATAGTTTTCCGCGTGCATCGGCTTTTCCCGAATTCCTCTCTCTTGTTTTATCACATAAGTCTAAAGGAAATTGGGACTGGACGGTAGACGTGTATTTGTGTTCATCTAAGTTCTACAGTGATCGCCTTAATAAAATTGGGACTGCTAAATATAGCCGATCTAAAAAAATCCATAAAATCAAGAATTTCTGCGGGAGAGCAACCCCGACATTGTTTGATTTATCTTGCAGCGAGGAGAGAGACGCACACTAGGATAGAGCCCAACTCCAAACCTAAAACAGCTCGTTTAAACGGCTTGCAAGATTGATTTTATCACCAATTAAAACTAACAAGATAATTGACCGGACCCTTACGGTCTTCACTTTGAGTTGAGTTGGTGAAACAACCCTTGTATTGTGTTTGATTGCGCGTAGAAAATAGGGCATCAATGAATACCACACAATTGTGTCTACATCATAAAACATCTTGTTGACCCCGAGAATGGAGGATTGTGGTAATTTTTTTCAGGCTCGTCTCTCTCTACCACAAACTCCCCAATCTCAAAAGTCCAAAGAAACTCTTACTCTGGACCTGCTTGGCCTCCAGGAAACCCTTCCCAAGAACCCTACTCCTTCTTCCTCCTAGAAGAAGGACAGACCTACCCTGTCTATTTCTCACCACAAAAGATCGAGGAAAACTGTTACATCAATTCTTTCCAATCTATTAACTCAAATCCTTTATATTCTCCAGATAAAGAGATGCCGCCCAAGATACCTTCCAAGAAAGACCCTGAAGATGAACCTAATGAAGATCCAATGAAGATGATTCTCGTGAGACTGGCTGCATCTGAGCAGCAACAGCAGCTACTGAGGGAGCAGCTCGAACAAATGAATGCTGGGGGAGAAGTTCCAATGGAAGCCGCATATAACCCTGGACAGTACAGAGTGTGGAACTATTTGCAGCCACCGCAGCCAGAGATCCACTATGAATTAAAGCCACATTTTGTCAGTCAATTACCTCAATTCCATGGTAATACGACTGAGGAGCCATACGAATTCTTGAGGGACCTAGAGCTGATATGTTCTAATCTGAGGCACCCACAAGTCAGCCAAGACTACATTCGTCTCACTGCACTACCTTTCGCCTTGAAAGGGAAAGCAGACTATTGGGTAAAGAACTTGGGGGTGACTGTGACGACTTATGAGAGGTTCAAAAACCTCTTTCTGAAGAAATTCTACCCCTTAAGCCGGACCAATCAAATGAGGACCCGCATCACCAGTTTCGCTCAGATGCCCAATGAACCACTTTGTGAGGCATGGGATAGGTTTAAGGACCTGCTACAAAAATGTCCCTGCCATGATCTGGACAACAACATCCTAGTCCAATCACTCTACTCTGGCCTCAACCACGAGACTCAAGGGTTAGTTAGTGCTGCCTGCGGAGGGAATTACACATCACGTGGAGCTGAGACCGTCTGGAAAATACTGGAGCAGATGGCAGAAACAAGCCGGTCTCAAATTGCCAGTCGAGCATACACTGATTCCCTGAACACCCTTCAAGCCAAAGGCGGGAAGCAGACGGTGGCAGAAATAGCTGAAGACTTGATTCCAAGCATGCACTTTATTTCTGATAAATTGACAATTGTGGACAAGAGAATGAACGATATTGACAGTAGGATTTCGCAATTCCCGAAGCAGATGGAGGAAATCACCGAGAAGGTGTCCAAGATGGGGATGCCTAGTGCACCTACTGTCCCGATATATCATGTGCATCATGTCCAGGAGCAACCAGGAGCAGAGCAACAACAACCATGGACTCACGATCAATCCCACGCCCAATTTTCCCAACAGCCGCCCCCACCGACTGAGACAGTCAAGGAAGCCCCGCCTCTGACATTTGAAGTGAATGGCATCTGGTACACCCAAGACACTACCCGACAGGGTAATATGGGAGACCATCAGACTTATCAGCGCCCACCTACTTTCTATAATGCCGCATTCCAGCAACCGAAGCAGCAGCAACCCTACAATCGCCAGAGCCAACCTCATCAATACCATCAGCAATCTCAAGCCCCCAGACAATCAGCTCAGTCATGCAAACCCCCAGAAGAACCGATCGACATCCAGAGACAAATACTTGAGGAGTTTCGTCACTTCCGACATGAACTGGAAGATCTACGGGTTGATGTCAACCGCTTGTCCCGTTGGAAGGATGAGCAGACAGCTCCAGCCACAACCATTCCCGCCCAGGTTCAAGCTAACCCCAATAGCTTGAACAAATTCAACTCATCTCAACACAATAACTAGGTATACTATCCAGACTTTTCCACATCTGAACATGATATCCTTTCGTTTGACAAAATAAATGCCATGTCACTCAGGAGCGGAAGGACCGTGGTCGTACCTGACCGGGCAAGGGAATCGGACCATGAAGACTCGGAAGATCAACCGGAGGATGTTTCCGAGGAGGAAGATGAAGGACGCCTGAAGATCCCAGCAGTAGATAAAGGGAAAGCATCTATGGAGTCTGTAGAGGACCTTGAGCCTCTAGTTGCTGCAAAAATACCTTTGTCACCTTTTCAGCAACCTGATTTTGATTATTATGATTGTAATAAAAACTCCAAGTCAAATAAAGATGCTCTTATTTTTGATTCTGATCCTCTAACTCCTGTCTCAAATGCATCCATTCCTTTCCCCCATGCCTTAAAGAAAGAAAAACAAAAGAAAAACATCAAAGATGACCCAGTCATGGAAAAATTCTGCCAACAAAACATCACAGTCAAAGGACCCTTTGATCAATACGTGGCAGGTAACCCAGCCTTTCAGAAATACTTGAAGGCAAAATGCACCCCCACCCGGACTCGTACAAAGAGAACAAGTCAATTCGTGGAGACTCATATCTTGACAGTTGCCACCACCAAGTGCGTCAAAAACCAGCATCTGCCAAGAAAGAAAAGGGATCTGGGCGCCCATTATGTGGAGAGTCACATTGGCGGCATAGCATTCACACGCACACTTCTCGACAATGGATCTTCCATAAACCTTCTACCCTTAGCCTTATATTATCGATTGGAGTTGGGCCCTCTCAAGAAATCATCATCTTTACTTCAATTTGCTGATAAATCCACTAAAAGACCTAAGGGAGAAGTGAAGAATGTCATCATCATCATCGAGGGTACAGAATACAAAGTAGACTTCACTGTCCTGGACATGGAGACCCCGAACCATTGGAAGGAATCGCAAATCATTCTCGGAAGACCTTTCTTAAGAACCGCTAAGGCTGTATTCGACTACGCAACTGGCATGATGAAATTCCGTTCTCCAGGCAGAGAAGTGGACTTGGAGATGAAACAAACAAAGTGGCAAAGGCCAGACTCCGAATCCACAACTGAAGATGCCGAAACATCAGAATGCAATCTCCTCAGAACCACTGGGCCATGGGACCAACTGCCAGACATACAGATAGAAGGCACATCCTCGGAAGAAGAAATAATCCACCTTGCAGTCTCTGATATTTCTATACCCCCAGACAACACTGAAATCCTCTTCGATTTATCAATCACATCACCTTTGGGTCAGTCAATCGATGATGAATCGGACACGGCTCTGGCCAAATTACCATTCTACTCTAGAGATCCGACTCACTCTTCTTCGGAATTGGTAGCCAACATCTCACACAGTGATTCACCGCCAACCGATACTGAGCCAGAAGCAAAAGTTATTCAGCCAGACTTGATCGACGATTCAGAATTACCAGAGCTGAAACCACTACCTCCCACGCTGAAATATGCATTCCTCAATGGACCCAAAGAAAAATTCCCTATGATCATTAGCTCATCATTAACCGTGGACCAAGAATCCAGACTGATCGAAGTCCTTGAGCGAAATCGAAAAGCCATAGGTTGGACTGTGTCGGATCTCGTAGGAATAAACCCCGCTCTCTGCTCGCACCAAATTTATGTTGAGGATAATGCAAGGCCTTTCCGTGAATTTCAGAGAAGATTAAACCCCAATCTTCGGGAAGTAGTGAAGAAAGAAATAGAGAAATGGTGCAAAGCAGGATTTATTTACCCCATTTCTGACTCCAAGTGGGTAGCCCCCCTTCATGTCGTCCCGAAGAAGTCGGGACTCCAGATGGTTACCAACGAGGAGGGGGTAGAGATCGAGACCCGAGTACCCACGTCGTGGCGCGTCTGTGTCGATTACCGGCGCCTGAATGCTGCGATCAAGAAAGACTACTTTCCACTGCCATTCATTGATCAAATATTGGAGAGACTTGCAGGGAAAGCATTCTTCCGTTTTCTTGATGGGTACTCCGGCTACAATCAAGTAGCTATCGCTCCCGAGGATCAGGAAAAGACCACATTCACATGTCCCTTCGGTACTTATGCATTCAAGCGCATGCCATTCGGGCTTTGCAATGCCCCAGGCACATTCCAGCGGTGCATGATTGCCGTATTTGCCGAAATGGTTGGTGATTTCCTGGAAGTCTTCATGGACGACTTCTCGGTTCATGGTGATTCATTTGATACATGCTTAGCACACTTGGACCGAGTCCTTCAGAGATGCAGGGAGGTAAATTTGGTACTCTCCTGGGAGAAAAGTCACTTCATGGTGACTGAGGGTATCGTGTTGGGGCACGTCATCTCCAAAAAAGGGATGGAGGTGGACCCTGCCAAGGTGGATGTGATCAAGAAACTTGAGCCACCAACCAACGTCAAGTCAGTGAGGTCGTTCTTAGGGCATGTTGGATTTTATCGACGGTTTATTCCTGATTTTTCAAAGATCGCCCGCCCACTGACTGAGCTCTTAGGAAAAGACACCGAGTTTATTGTAAATCACAGATGTCTAGAGGCCTTCGAGCTCTTGAAAAAGAAAATATGTGAATCGCCGATATTACAAGCTCCCGACTGGTCTCTTCCCTTCGAGATCATGACTGATGCATCGGATTTTGCTGTCGGAGCGGTACTCGGACAAAGAAGAGATGGAATTCCTTATGCGATTCACTACGCGAGCAAAGTGTTGGACCCTGCACAGAGAAACTATACAGTGACTGAAAAGGAAATGCTCGCGGTTGTTTGGGCCCTGGAAAAATTCAGATCATACATATTGGGCTCCAAGGTGACAATTTTCACAGACCACACAGCAATTAGATATCTCATGGATAAGAAGGATGCTAAGGCACGACTTTTGAGATGGATCTTGTTAATCCAGGAGTTTAATTTGGAGATCAAGGATAAACCTGGAATAAAGAATGTTGTTGCTGATCACCTTTCCCGAATCGAGCAAAACGATCATCCTGATATCGGACCAATCAAGGAAACTTTTCCAGACGAATCGATTTGCGTCATTGAGTCTACCCCATGGTATTCCGACATAGTGAACTATCTTGTCTCCAAGAAGGTTTCCTATGGTTGGACCAAAAAAATGATTGATCGATTAAAGTCAGATTCGAGAAAATACCATTGGGACGATCCTTTCCTTTTCTATGAAGGACCGGATTGTGT
Source organism: Ottelia alismoides (assembly GCA_037367405.1). NCBI lineage: Eukaryota > Viridiplantae > Streptophyta > Magnoliopsida > Alismatales > Hydrocharitaceae > Ottelia > Ottelia alismoides. The sequence continues at coordinate 104,949 of JAZKJV010001435.1, read as the reverse complement.
CTGGAGAAGATGTATTCCTCAGGAGGAATATCAGAGTGTCCTCACATACTGTCATTCTCTCGAGGCTGGAGGACACCATTCGAGAAAGAGAACCGCGCACAAGGTACTCCAATGTGGATTTTACTGGCGGACCTTATTTCAGGATGCTAATGAATTTGTACGGTCATGCCCGATTTGTCAAAGAATGGGAGGGACTATGGGATATAGAGATGAAATGCCCATGCAACCAATAATTTTCTGTGATGTTTTTGATGCATGGGGGATCGATTTTATGGGTCCCTTTCCCAACAGCAATGGATTTGAGTACATCTTTTTAGCGGTGGATTATTTATCAAGATGGGTAGAGGCTATTCCAACCCGAACCGCAGATAGCAAAGTCGTCTGTAAGTTTATCAGAGATAACATCATTGCGAGGTTCGGGATACCAAAAATATTGATTTCTGATGGAGGTAGCCACTTCGTGAACAGGGAGATGAGATCTTTGGCTAAGGAGTACAAATTTGAGCATAGAATAGCCAACCCGTATCATCCACAATCTAACGGCATGGCAGAGGTTTCTAACAGAGAGGTGAAGAGCATTCTCCAGAAGTTGGTTCGTCCCGATAGGAAGATTTGGTCGACACTGTTGGACCAAGTTCTATGGGCCTATAGGACAGCCTATAAGACTCCACTCGGTACTTCACCTTTTAGGATGATCTATGGCAAGCCATGTCATCTTCCTGCAGAATTGATCCACAAATCTGAATGGGCGATCAAAAAGTTGAATTGGAGTTGTCACCTTGGGAAACTATGTCGAGACTTAAATCTGAATGAGCTAATTGAAATCCGAAATCGGGCATATGACAACAGTGTGATTTATAAGGACAAGGTCAAGAGATGGCATGATAGACACATTCGAGAGAAGACCTTTGTCCCTGGACAAAAAGTGTGGTTGTTTAATGCTCGGTTGAAGATTTTTCATGGGAAACTAAAATCAAAATGGACGGGTCCCTACATTGTCATCGATGTGCATACCAATGGAAGCATAGATATTGCCGAACTCAAAGAGAATGCACAACCGTTCTCAGTAAATGGACAAATGCTGAAGCCATACATTGAATCACCCAAAGAACAAACAGTTCAAGTCGAGGTCATCTATTTCACGCAGAGCGAGGACATTGAAAATCTATCTGATCATTCCCTCCCTCCCTCCCGACCACATCGGCCTCCGTGTACAGCTTCTTCCTTTACTTAGGCCAAGGCCTAAGTATAGGGGGAGACCGATGCCATCTGTATATACCATTCTTCTCCTAACTCCTAATCGCTCCATTTCCACCCTCCCTCCGTACTTAGGCTAATCAGAACATAGGTATAAGGGGAACCGACATCCACCCGTATATACTCTCCTCATTTCCTGACCGCGTTTCTTTTCATTCTTTTTCTTCTTTTCTTTTTTCTTTCTTTTTTCTCACTCTCTTACGCTTAGCCCGAGCTATGTCTTCTTTACGCTTCTTGTGCTCTGAGGACACATCACTCGCTAAGTATAGGGGGGTCTGTATATATACTTTGTATATATTTTACCCATATCTCGTACTTTCGCGTAAGTCTATATGTACTTACGGGGTGGGTACTAACTGAAAAAAAAAAGAAAGAACACTGACTTGCCCAAACTTTCTGAAAAAAAAAATTAATGAAAAAGAGGCTTCTTATTCCATTTTCTGCATAAAAAAATCCCTTGCATAAAATGCCAAAAAAAAAGAAAGTGTCTGCATTTCACGCACATGCACTTCATCCATCACCGCATGCATTTGCATCTGTGAAAAGTCATTGGGTTCTGAACCGAGTTATGAGCCGAAACCGAGAGTGGTCTGGGCTTGACCTTAATCCACCTAATCTTCAGAGGAACTTCACCGAGAAATAGAATTTTAAGAGCTTCAGGTCTTTTTGACTTAATTCCTTAAGTTCCACATGACAATGTGCAGCGTTTGACTCTTAGTGTCTAACCTGGTCTCTTCATTCTGGGTACCACTCTGGAATAGGGAATTAATTCGCACTCTCGCACTATGCACTTAGCTCAACCCAGACGGGATGTTGGAAGACTGTGTGAGTCTCTTTTCTGGTAGCGTGGAAATCTAAAGACCGGAGTACGGGTTGAAATAAAGCTTCGGAAAAGGGATGGACGGCTGGGCACAATTTTTCTAAGACCCCAAAAAAATGTACGGAACAAAAGATTCTATATCCGTAGGGGCACAACAAGATCCAAGCAGAACCACCAAAAATTCCAAATACATAGAAGCATTCTACCAAATAAAAATCCGACCAAAAAGGTCCAAGCTTCAAAAACCTGCAGATCTTGGTGGAGACTCGGCTACACTGGCCATCTTCACAAGGAGAGGTGACTACACTGGCCACCCTCCAGTTCTTTTCTCTTTCTTCTATCTTCTCCCTCATTCGATTGTGAACACAGCACGACAGACCTTAGAAGGAAATACCTGACTCCCCGAGGACGAGTTACTGGAGAGGAGAGAAGCATGGTAGTCCGGCATTCTGAATGGGAAGAGCTAAAACCCTTCACACACATGAGTCGGTTATTCAATGTTCATAGGGTATACTTTGGGAAGAGGATTGATCTAAGATGACTTTTGAGTTGAAACTGTGTCAATGATGTGTAGAACTTGAGGGCTGTTGATTTTGAAATTCTAAGTCTCACAGAAGTTCCGCCACACTATTAATCCAAAGGTCGAGTTTAGTTTCACTTTCACCTTCAGTTCATGATCTTGGTATGGAACCCAGTCTCATTTCACTTCATGGCATTTCTTTTTGATGCTCAGGGACGAGCATGGTTTAAGTATAGGGGGATGATGAATCTCGGATTCATCACTCTAAGTCTCATTAATTAGGCTCAAGTCCCTCAAAATCAACTGCATTTCTGCATTTATTTCGCATAATTAGCATTCGGGCATGATTGCATAAGAATTGCATTTTAGCATTAATTTCTGCATAAAATAAGAAGCCAAAAATCCAAGCCAAAAGTAACCTGTGGATAGCCTAACTTCCCCTATTTTTAACTCCTTCATGCTAACACCGCATACCACAAACTCACTTCCACTGTGTACACATCACTAACAAGAATAAATAAAAAATACAAAAAAATAACTAACCCTGTTAAGTGGACCAAAAACCCAAACCCTAGTTTCAGGATTTTTCGGACTAAAAGCCACATATCTTCCCCATCCAGTGTCCGATTTGATCCTACTCACTTTTGAACTAATACACATTCAATTACCTTCAAAACAAGACCAAGTTCAAGTGAATCGGAGCTCGTATGTGAAAGTTGGGTTTTGGGCCTCTTTTGTACATTGTATTTTTCGCGGCTTTTGACCCTATATTTTATGTATATATTTTCTTAACTTATAAAAATCCAAAAAAATTAGATTAAGGTCTCTTGTATTTATCTTTGAGTTTTCCCTATTTTCCGGATTTTTATCTTGTTTAAAATGACAAAAAAAATTAGAAAACCAAAAATCAAGGTATTCTATGTACATGGGATACCCCAAAATTTCACTTTTTACATTTGACCGAATTTGGCTTTGATGTCTTCATGAAAGTTGTAGATCTCGTCGAGACGAGCATTTTTCGTGAAGGAACTTTTTCGATCCGAGGTCATTTGCTAATTTTTATTGATTTTACAAAAGATTTTTGTTTCGATTTTTCTGGTGCTGACACGTGGCAGCCCCAGAGGCCGCCACGTGTCAGCGTTTTTTAGCCATTATTTATATCGATTTTATAAAAAAAAGCAAAGCCACGCACGTGCGTGGCACGTGCCCCGCACGTGCCCCGCACTTCCCCCAGCCTCCCGCCACGTGGCCGAATTTGGGCCGTTCGATCAGCGGTCGATGGATCGGCCCCTACCCCTCCTTCAACCTCCCGCGCCTCCGTAACTTCCGCCCCTCCCCTTCGCAACCGATCGCCGGTGACTGCTCGCACCGGCCCTCCGCTCCTCTCGCGCACGCCAACAGCCACCCCGTTGACCCCTCCGTTATCCCCCCCGGGTTTCCTCCTTTATCTTCGCAACCACCGCGCCGCCCCGATATCCCCGCAGCCACCAACCTAATCGCCTCACTTGCCTATAAAAGAGCTCCGCCGCCCCCCTACTCCGACCATCCGCCGACCCTCGTCGAGAACCCATTCTCCGGTGGTGACAGCCCGTGAGCAACCCTCCCTCCTCGCCGGCGTGATCCGAAGCCCTCCCCGGTGCTTCGTCGCAGCGACACCTCCGCCGCTGCTTTCGCTCCGGCTCCGCCGTCGAGCTTTCTTCTCCCGGTAATCTCTCTCTATCTCTCTGTCTCTCTCTCTTTCCATCTCTCCCTCTCTCTCTCGCTCTATCTGCGTCTCGCGCCGCCATCCCCTCGCCAGTCCTCCTCCCTCCACCAACTTCGCTCCGGCCCCTACCGTCGAGCCAACCATCGTTATCACCTTCGCACCTCTACCCATCATCGGCTCCAGCTTCGACTGCTGCTCCAGTTCTCCCCCAGAAGCTTCGTCAACGCCGACGGACAAGCACCGTCGCACCACCACCGTAGGAGGCGGTGGTTCTCCAGCCCACTCCTCCGACATCGCCTTTATCCCGCCAGGAGAGGCCGAGCTCTGCCGACTCCGCTACGCCGCTCCTCCGCCTCGGCCGTGTGGCGGCCGTTGACCGCCCCTCGCCGGTTCCTCCTCCGCCGCTACAATGCCGCCAGCAGCAACCCTCCAGGCGGCCATCACACCACCGTCTTCAGCCGCAGGTCGGGCTCAAAGCCCGAGACCCCCCACGTGCGAAGCACGTGCGTGTGGGGGGACGTCAGCATTACGTCAGCGCCCCCAGGGGTCACGTGCACAGCACGTGATCCGTTGGGCACATTGCAAGAACACCCCCGACGCTTCTCTGATTTGCGCTCCAGTCCACCACCGACCAGAGGCACGTGCGCAGCACGTGCCCCCTTGGGAAAATTGCACATTCACCCCCTCATTTTATAGGTAATTAACAGTAGGTCCCCCCTGCATTATTTTTATATTTTTTTATTATTCTGTTTGCATCTGTACCCCTGTCTTTGTCATCCATTATAGACCTCTACATTGCTTCATTTTATTTATTTAAAAATAGCACTTTGTTCATTGCTTAATGCTCTACATTTTGACATACTGTGGATATTTTCGTGATTTACGGTTGATTAATAAGTAATTGTTTTGTGAAAATTGGAATATTTTGCCCAATCTGTGCTCGGAAATTCATAGTTAATTAACCGTGTCTCAAAAAAATTCCCCAAAAATCATATATTGTAGAGATTACTTTGATTAACATTGTGCCCAAAAATCTTTGCATTTGCATGCATCATTTGCCTGTAAAAATCATTTTGCACATTTCAATGTTTGATTTTTAATAGATATAAAATCCCACATTTTTGAGGTCTAGGATTTTTCTAAGATCCATTACCTAGTGATAGAACTTAGATAATTTTAGTTCTCGAAAATAAATAGGTTTGCTATTTATTAAAATTAAATATTGAAAATTAATTTGTTTGCATTTAAAAATCCATAAGAAATTCATATTGCATCCAAAAATTCCAAAAAAATTATAGTTCACCCATTTCATCATATTTTACATCTCGGCCAAGTTTCGTATTTTTCGGACATCGTTTGATTGAAATTTACATTTTAGTCCCTAAAATAGGCCGAATTTGCATTTTGCATCTCATATTGCATTGAAAAATTCCAAAAAAAACCCGCCTTGAAAACCGAACTCAAAATTGGATAGACATTAATCTAGGTTGTTCCTTTGCCTCCTTGTGATCGACCTTGGGACTTGCCCAAGTAAAATAAACATAAAAACCACTTGATTGAAATTAAATAAAATTCGTGGTTATTTTCTTGACTGTTTCCGAAAGCCGCCTACAACGAACGACACATCATTATTAACACGAACGTAGATTAAAAACAACTTCTTAACGCGGCTTTTGCGGACTCGTCACAGTGTCCAACCCGAATCAGGTGAATTAAATTGTTTTTATCTAATGTTGTTACTCTCAGGAGCGGTAGGACACTCCAGCCATCGGCGACAGCGAAGGGAAAGCATCTTGCATCTGACGGGGAATCGTCAGTCCAGCCAACACCAGGGCCAACCAGCATTTTGGGAGCAGCACCAGCATATAGAAAATCTCAAAAAAATGAAGAAAATAGAAAAACAAAAAAAGATAGCATCAACCTTGGTGGAGATCAGCCATCATTGGAGACGCCTGCACCTGCCTTACAGCCAGTTCCTGACAAGAGGAGCACCGCACCTGCAGCGAGTCCAACGCCAGCACCATAAGCCGAGCCTGTCATTTTTGGTCAACAAATTGTAGATGAATCCATTCTTTTTTGTCATCTACCTGTACACAATAATATGGACACTGTTTTGAATGAAATTGGTGAAGATTTTGTAAATATTCCTTTTCCTGAAGCAATGAAAAAATACAAAAAATGAAAAATTTGAAAAATGCTTTGTATGATCTTGCCATTATAGAAATCATTCATAACTTGGTGCTGAATATGCCATTGATGAAATCTATTGAGTACATGCCAGCCGTGAAGAAAGGATTAAAAGAGGCATGCACGACCAAGCGCATGCCAATCCCCCACAATTTCAGAAGCAAGGGTGGCAAGTCCGAAAAGCACATCCTCACAATGGCCACCGTCAACGCCATCAGCAACCTCCCGGATAAAAAGCCAGATATGGGAGCACCTCTTGTACGTTGTCAGATGTTCAATCAAGAGTTCGAACGAACACTTCTCGATAGCGGGTCTTCTGTCAATTTGATGCCAGCTTCGCTACTCACGGAGTTCAGGCTAGGACCGCTCAAGCCTACAAAGATGATTCTGCAGTTCGCAGACAAGTCAGTCAAGCGGCCTAGGGGCCTGTTGGAGGACGTGATCGTCACGGTTCAGGGAAAGTCATTCCCGGCTGATTTTGTAGTCTTAGATATGGACGTCCCTTCTCCATTGCTCCTTACCCCGATCATACTTGGAAGACCATTTCTGTGGACATCAAACACAATAGTGAATTATAGGACGGGAGAAATCACTTTTGGAGTTGGCAAAGAAATTATCAGAGTAGAGACCCTGTCTGAGGGAACACCAACCAAGCAGACATCTACTTCATGTGCAAGGGTGATCGAGTACGCTGACGACTGCGACTTCCTAGCAGAAATTCAAGATACCAACCTATTTCTGGATGACAATGAGATCCATGGACTCCTCTCCCCCGAGGAGGAAGTGGAGACCGCAGTCGAATTTCCCCTTATCAATCAGGAGGAGGAACTTGATGATGTGCTACAAGAGACTGCCGTGGGGGTGATGTGCCTTCAGAACCAAGAGCAGAAGTTTGAAGAATTTTCTGATGAAGAGGACATCATTGAGGAATTTTGTCAGGATCTGAGAGAAGAAGCAGAACAGATTATGGTGGACACCGAACAGTTGAAAGAATCACCACCTGCACTAATAGCTGAGGTCACCACTGAAGTAGCTCAGACCCCGCCAGAGCTAAAACCCTTGCCCTCCAACATGAAGTATGCCTTCCTTGCGGGAGAATCGAACATGTACTCGGTCATCATCAATGCACATCTGACCGAAGACCAAGAATCTTCACTGATGGAGGTTCTTGAACGCAACCGCAAGGCGATAGGCTGGCGAACTTCTGATCTCCATGGGATCAATCCGTCACTCTGCTCACACCGCATCTTTCTGGAAGAAGATTGCAGGCCCTCCCGAGAACTGCAGAGAAGATTAAATCCTAATCCGCGGGAGGTCGTTATGAAAGAAATCCATAAATGGTGTGATGCGGGATTTATCTATCCCATCTCCGACAACAAATGGGTGAGCCCTCTGCATGTTGTGCCCAAGAAATCCGGGATCACCATTGTGAAAAATGACAAAGGAGAGGAGATTGCAACCAGAGTACCCACTTCTTGGTGAGTATGCGTGGACTACAGAAGACTTAATCTCGCTACCAAGAAGGATCATTTTCCTCAACCCTTCATCGACCAGATCTTGGAGAGATTGGCCGCGAAGGAGTATTTCTGCTTCTTGGATGGTTACTCTGGGTATAATCAAGTTGCTATTGCTCCTGAAGATCAAGAGAAGACCACGTTCACCTGTCCTTTTGGCACATATGCCTTCAGACGGATGTCGTTCGGGCTTTGCAACGCCCCAGCCACATTTCAGAGGTGTATGCTTGCAGTTTTTGCCGATATGGTGGGCAATTTTCTCGAGGTCTTTAGGACGATTTTTCGATCTACGGGGATTCATTTGATCAATGTCTGGATTATTTAGACCGAGTCCTACGGAGGTGCTGCGAAGTCAATCTGGTGCTCTCGTGGGAGAAAAGCAACTTCATGGTGACCGAAGGAATTGTGCTGGGTCATGTTGTTTCTAAACGTGGCATGGAGGTCGACCCAGCCAAGGTGGATGTGATTTCCAAGCTTGAGCCACCTACAAACATCAAGCAAGTCCGGTCATTCTTGGGCCATATCAGTTTTTACCGACGATTCATCAAAGATTTCAGTAAACTGGCCAGACCGTTGACTGAGTTGCTCGGCAAGGACAATGAATTCATTGTAGATGACCGTGTGCTCCTTTCCTTTAATCAGTTGAAAGAACTCATCACGCAGGCCCCTGTCCTACAGCCGCCGATTTGGACTCAGCCCTTCGAGATCATGACCGATGCATCAGATTATGCCATCGGAGCTGTGCTGGGACAGAGGAAAGAGAATGTACCATTTGCGATTCACTACGCTAGCCGAACGCTCGATGAAGCCCAGAGAAACTACACTGTCACTGAAAAGGAGCTGCTAGCAGTAGTCTTTGCCTTGGAAAAGTTCAGAGCCTACCTCCTTGGGTCCAAAGTAGTCATTTACACTGATCATTCGGCCATTCGGTATTTACAGCAGAAGAAGGACGCCAAACCACGTCTCATTTGATGGATCCTTCTCCTCCAGGAATTTGACTTGGAAATTAGAGATAAACCTAGGGTAAAGAATGTGGTGGCTGATCATCTGTCAAGGCTTCCTGAACCGGAATCTCCTGAGCTGAACCTACAGCCGATCACAGAGACCTTTCCAGACGAGGCAATCTTGTCTGTCACCTCGCTTCCTTGGTATGCAGACATCGTGAACTATCTGGTGACCAAGAAAATCCCACAGGACTGACCTAAGTTGAAAATAGACAGATTCTTGTCAAAAATCCATATCTACCAGTGGGAAGATCCGTATTTGTTCCGTGAAGGAGCAGATTGTATCTGGAGAAGGTGCATTCCTCAGGAGGAAGTTCCAAGTGTCCTCGCTTTATGTCATGACCAAGATTCTGGAAGGCACCATTCAGGCAAACGAACGGCAGCAAAAGTTCTTCAAAGTGGCCTCTGGTGGCCTTCATTATTTAAAGATGCAGATGAGTATGTCAAACACTGTACTGACTACCGGAAGATGGGCGGAACCATAGGAATGAGAGACACGATGCCTCTGAAATACATTCAGATCTCAGACATCTTTGACGCATGGGGCATCGACTTCATGGGCCCGTTTCCCAACAGTCAGGGTTATGAATATATTCTGCTAGCTGTCGATTATGTAAGTCGATGGGTGGAGGCTATTCCCGTCCGAGCCGCCGACAGTAGGACTGTCTGTCGATTCTTGAGAGATCACATCATAGCACGGTTCGGGATTCCCAAGATTCTCATATCTGACGGGGGTAGTCATTTCATAAATAGAGAGGTGAAGAAGCTGACCCAAGAATTCTGCATTGAGCATCGTGTTGCTTCACCCTACCACCCGCAGTCCAATGGCTTAGCTGAATGTTCAAACATGGAGATTAAGACAATTCTATAGAAACTTGTGCATCCGGATCGCAAGAACTGGTCCCAGCTGCTTGATTCCGTTCTTTGGGCTTACAGAACAGCGTACAAGTCACCCTTGGGAATGTCTCCCTACCGCCTCGTGTATGGCAAGCCATGTCATTTGCCCGTGGAACTTATTCACAAATCTTTATGGGCCATTAATATATGTAATTTAGACTCCAAGCAAGAATGAAAGAACAAAAAACTGGATTTGAACAGATTACTGGAATTCAGAGATTATGCATATGACAACAGCCTGATGTACAAGGAGAAGGTCAAAACATGGTATGACAAGCATATCCACCGCAAGTCCTTTGATCTGGGTCAGAAGGTGTGGTTGTTCGATGCGAAATTAAAGATCTTTCCAGGCAAATTGAAGAGTAAATGGACTGGGCCGTTCATAGTTAGGCAGGTGCGTGACAACGGAAGTGTAGTGATATCCAATCTGTCAGCTGACGCACAGCCGTTTGTGGTCAATGGACAGCTTCTGAAGCCATACCTTGAACATGATACATTCATGGCGGTCGTTGCTCAATTCAAGTAATCTATGAGGATGAGCTGAATATCTCCAAAGAGGCAGAGGAAGGCGAAGCACATCAAAACATTTTTGAATGATTTTTCTTCTTTTCTTCTTTTTAGTTTCTTTTATCCTCTTCTACCGAATTGATGCCATCCCTTTCATCACTGCTATACTTAGGAGGTACTCTATCCTAAGTATAGGGGGGATGCGCATCCCGAGTTGTTCATATCCAATTTCATCTCTTCTCTTCTTTTCTTCTTTTCTTCTTTTCCTATTCTATCTTCTTTATCTATCAAAAAGGTGTCGCCCCTTGTAGACAGTTTTCCATACTGAGGACGTACTTTTTCCTAAGTATAGGGGGTGTGCACCCCAAGTTTTCATTCTTTTCGATCCTCTCCATTGTCTCCTCTTCTGGTCTATACTTAGGGATATCTTATCCTAAGTATAGGGGGAGACAATCTGAGTACGATCTGTTCATTCCCACCCTTGACCCTCCCTGCTTTGTGTACAGTCTGCTATACTTAGGATTATTTGATCCTAAGTATAGGGGGGACGATCAACTTCTCATTGATTCATTCATTTCTTTGTTCATTCATTCTTTAGACTTGACTATACCTAGTACGAGTTATGTCTTCTCTTTTCTCTCTGATCTATGAGGACATAGCTCAAGCTAAGTATGGGGGGTCATATATACTACGTATATACTTTAGCCATAACTCGTACTTTCGTATTTTCTTAATAATATGGCTACCAATTCTTTAAAATTCATTAAAATCCTTAACAAAAAGATGTGGTTATTCCTCAAATTCTTTTTATATTTACTGATTAATAAATCAGGTGAAAATGTTTTTTGCAAAATGTTTGAAAAATAGTTTGAAAATCTTTGTGAACATTTATTGAAAAACTATTTTGAAAATGTTTTGTTACATGTTTTCAACCTATGTAAAAATGTGTGGTTTGTAAAACTTCTTTTTTTTGTGTGAAAGAAAATGTGTGAAAAATGATTTGCAAATGGTTTGAAAAATGGTTGCAAAAATGTTTTGAAAAACCTATATATACTATTTTGAAAGCCTTTGTAAAATGATTTTCAAATGTGTGTACATGTTTGCAAAAATGTTTGTAAAAATTATTCTGGACTATAGTTTTCAAAAATTGTGTGAAAAACTTGTGTCAAATAAGTTTGAGGAATGCATACATCTCACCAAAATTCACTACCTATATATATGTATAAAATTGATCACTTACCCTTGTAAATTCTTAAAATCCACCTCTTGTAAATATAAGAAGCACTTCCGTGTACATATTTTAACCTAGCTTTCAGCCAAAATCTTTTTGTTTTCAAAAATTCCCAAAAACATTTGCAAAATTAAAATCCAAAAACATGTGAAAAATCTTTTTGATAAATACAGAAAATGCATATGCATCATCATCATCATCTTTTCAAAAATCCATAAGAAGTTCAAAATATTGAAAATTCCATCACAAAAATATTTTTTGCATATCATCTGCATAGCATGAGAATTTTTCGGATTGAGCTTGATAGTTGAACAAGTCTAAGTAAAATCTGGAGATTGGAGCTTGATTGGACCTTAAAAATCTACCTAATAACAGGAACCTTATAGGAACTGGGTTTGAGGTACTTCAGGTCTAGTTGACTTAATTCTTTGAGGATCTCGGGACTTGGTTCAATGGATTCTTGACTGCCTAAGTAGAGTATTTCGGAGCACACACACGACTCTTGTTGATAATGACCTAACTTGGACACCTGCACCTTTCACATGGCTCAATTCAGTTGGAGTGGTGAGGGGATTGGATTTGCCGGTATGAGACGCACACAAGTGGAAACACTTGTCTTCCTCTAGGGAGGGAAGTGCACCCCAACCCGTCCAGTGATTAGGAAGTCTAAATACAGGAGGCTGTGGATTGCAATAAAGCTTCAAAAGAGGGATAGTCTACTGGCTCAAGAGGAAAAACTCCTTATGTAAATGCTGCTGTATATAGTATTTAAAAAAATGTTGAAGCATGTACAAAAATAAAAAAGCCTGCAAAGTATGTAAAGTCAATAAGTAAGCTTTAGTTCCAAAGTCATATCATGTGAGGCTGCAGCAGGATGACTTGACTACACTGGTCTTGCATCCAAGGATAGGTAGCTACACTAGCTACCGTCCATTCTTCTCTTCACCCCCTCCTCTTGAGCTGGTTGCCACTTGAACTTAGAAGGGAATACCCCGCTCCTCGAGGATGGAGTTGTTGGATTGGGGAATCATTGGGTTGACGTACTGGAGAAGTCAGTTTCTTTGTCATTTCAGTTGGGGAGAGCCACCATCACTTACACTGTACGAGTAAGACTCATAGTCGTAAGGGTTTGCGTATGAATTGAGATATTTCTGACCTGGCTATTGAGGAGACTTGAGCAGAGTTTTGGGATTCTCAAGGACTGTTGGATTTCAAATCCGGTTCTCACTAAGGTTCCACCCGCACTAAATTCCAAAGGACCGACTTAAGCTCCAAACTTTGATCTGTGAAGACAAGTTTGATAGTTAAACTAAATCCACATTTTTTCTTTTTCTTTTCTTTCTTTTTTGCACTTATTGCATAAGTGATTGCTAGGGACTAGCAAAGGTAAAGTATAGGGGGATGATGAATCCACAGTTCATCATCTTTATTCTATCATTTTGGCATCAAAAACCCTAGCAAATGCCTGTAAATGGAATTAATTCATGCATTTTAGCATTCCTGCACATGCGTGTAAAAAGTGTATAAAATACTATTTTTAATGCCAAAATTATAGAATAAAGAAAATAAAAGAAAAATAATAAAATATTATAAATATTTTATGACCCGAAACCCCGAGACCTAGGCATCTTGATGAATAGGTCGACAAGGAATAAAGTAGGGGGAGATAAGGACCAAATACCTACATTTATTAATGCATTCTTTATTCATTTTGGGACCTATTTTTGGTTTCACTTTTTGTGCATCAAATAAAGAAAATTTGTACATAAAAGTTGTAGATATTTTTATATAGAAAAATACAAAATTGATTTTACTGAAAAAAAATGTACGGATAAAAAGTTATGGTCTGAATAAAAATCCAGAATCCCAACTTCCCAGACCTGTATCTCACAAATAAAAACTCCAAATGCAGCAAACTCACCTTTAATTGTATGTAGAATAAAATAATCTATTTAATGGTGGTGGTTTCTGATAAACCGCACTTTATCGAGGGTCTAAATATGTCGCTGTGCGACCCACAATAAAACGCGATTAATCAACAATGAACCCACAATCAAATATCAATCAATGAGAAATAAGTGTGGAGTCAAATTTATTTTTAACTCTGCACAAATGATGTAAAGGGCAAGTATGCAGAGAGTTCGAACACAGGGAGCAAGCAGGGTAATCCAAGCAAATGAATGCGCACGTGTGTGAGTGTGTGAAGTGTCTACACTAAGCAAGCAAGCAAGCACAATTTTTGTGGGTTTTTAATTTTTTAAAAAATTTTTTTTATTTGATTTTTAATTTTTGTATTTGATTTTTGATTTTCTGATTTTTATATTTTATATTTTATATTTTTTTTATTTTCTTTTTCAATAGTGGAGAGTAAAGGCAATATAAGATAAGGCAAGATAAACTATTTATAAAAATGCACCAAAATACTCAAAAATTCAGAACTAAGATGTTTTTTGGAATTTTTATAATTTTTTACTGTTTTTGTAATTTTTGGGGATTTTTCTAGGTGTTTTTGATATTTTTAAAGGCTGAAATAAGGCAAACAGTGGAAATAAGGGCTGGCTGTGACAAAATGCAAGTTAAAAATACCAACCAGTAGCAAAAATATTTCACACTATTTTTCTAATAGAAGTAACAAAATAAGGGATAAACAGGAGCTGAGTTTATATTTTTTGGATTTTTCTACTATTTTATATATTTTTTTGAAGTTTTTAAGAATTTTTCAATTTTTAGTGTTTTTCTTTTGAGATTTTTAATGATTTTTGGACTGACACTAAAATATAGTAAAATAGACACTATGTGATTTTTTTGGAATTTTTAGAGGTGTTTTAATAATTTTTTGGTATTTTCTAAGGTAGACAGTACACAAAATGAGAGTGTTTGATTTTTAATAAATAGGAAAATAAAGTAAAATCAAAAACTAATTAGATAGCGTTAAAATACACCTATCCAGGAACTTAAGCCTATTTTTGTGGGATTTTTGGAGTTAAAGAGATATTTTAATTAATTAGAACAAGACTCCAATCATCAAACAGTGCTGGCAAGGGCATACATGCAAATAGTAAAACATCTAGGGGCATGTACGCAATTTTTCCACAAAATATTACTCTGAAACTTGCATTTTAAGGATCACACACAAATATCCAAACCCGCAAGGGTATATGTGCAATTTACCCGCAGGACGCGTGACTTGCACGCGCCTGGGAGGGGTATTTTTGCAATATTACAAAGCTCAAGGGGTTCGATGTAATTTCTCCAAAATATTACAACTTGACATCAATGTTCATGGACTTAAACGAAATACACAAACAACCGAGGGCTCCTCTGCAAAATGCCCACCCCCTCACGTGTACAGGTCACGTGAGGTGACGTGGCGAGGGACCCAAACGCAAATAAACAAAGTCCAGGGGTTGTTTCGCAAATACTACAAAATATTTTAAACTACAGACTAAAGTTTTTAGACTAAATATTAAATACAAAAATGGCGAGGGTGTAGATGCAAAATACCCACGCCAAAGCGGAAGCGGACGGTTGATATCGCGTCACTTAAACACGTGTCCTGCTCTCGCGCGCCGATGACGGTTGGGCTCGTGCGGCTGAGATTAGATCATCGGGAATCCATCAACGGCTCGGGGCAGCGTTGATCCTACGGTGGCTGCTTCGTCTGGAGCGGGCTCAAGATCCGACGGTGTAGAGTCCCTCTCCAAGAACAGGGACGAACAGGCGGTGGCCCGAGCTTCGATCGACAAATAGATGCTCCTCCAGCCTCCTCCTTCGCCGCAGAAGCACGCCAGAGGTGCCTGGAAGGTCCCTCGAGGTCGCGGCAGGGCCAAAATGGGCGGGGAAGCTCTGATGCGCCGCCGCAAGCTCGAGGAAGAACGGCGGCTCCAGGTAGCTCGAATCCTTCAAAATCGACTCCAGGTGGAGTCTTTCTGGCGCTAGGACCTGCAAAAAGTGGTGAGAAGGCCCAGGGTAAATTGCCTGGGCCTCGCGGAGGCGTGGGGGTGCGCGATAGATGCGGGATGGAGATGGTGGTCGGAGGTGTCTCCGGCGAGCAATCGACTTAGCGAATCGATGCGGTAATGAAGTGGATGATTGGGGGATAATGGAGCTGGAAACGCAAGGGATGCAACTACGGAGAAAAACTAAGGAGTAACACACGACCTCGAGCCCAGATCAGGCGAGGGAAGATACCTCGACGGCGGTCGCCGGAGGTTGGAACACGCGGCGCTATCGACCCTCTCCCGCCGCTTGGATGCGCTGAGCTCGAAGCTGTCACCTTCGGGCGTCGATGGCTGGACCAAGGGGGGTGGTTCACTGGTGATTCGCGGTTCAACCCGAGAAAGGAAGATGGGGGTTTGTATTTGAAGGGAGTCGAGGGCGTGATTTCGAGAAGGAGTCACGGGCGAGACGAGCAGATCTAAGAGGATCTGAGAATTCGGCGATGGAGATGGATCTACAGTGATCAACTTCCAAGAAGGAAGCGACGGCGAAGGACGAGCGGCGCGACCTCGAAAAAAGGGTGAAATCGGGCGAAAAACGAGGTGTACGAACTCGTGGAGGGTGAAGAATGGACTGTTGACCCGCCGGTCAACAGTTCAAGGCGCCTGGTTGGTCCACGTGGACCAACCAGGGAAAAGATAAAGAAAAAGCTTTGTTAATTCGTTTAAAAATAGAAATAAATAGAATTAAAGTATGATTATAAAATAAAAATTGTTTGTTATTTTATGTAGTATTTAATTATGATTTTTATTTATTTTTATGGATGATATTTTTACAAGTTTACCTTTATACCCCTAATAGGTATATTATCTATACATTTTAGTATTTTATTTTTATTTTGTGTATTTAATTTATTTATTTTTGTTTATTATTTTCTAAAATTATAGGATACTTTTATATACACAAATATATTTTTATTTTATTTTTATGATATGTTTTGTATATTTAATAAAATATAAAGGTGTTTTATACAGGTATAAGTATATGTAATGTATCCATGTACTCTATTATACCAGTATTTTATTTTGTATTTTAGGTTTTTATTCTTATTTTAATGTACATAATTATTATAAGTATTATTTACAACATTATAAAAATTTAAAAATGAATAAATAATGAATAAATAATAAATTGAATATTTTATTCAGTACAAGTGTACAACGAGGGTCCAAAACTCAACTTTCAAACCGTAGCTCCGCCAAATGCGAAACCACCACCATTGGATAGATTATTTTATTCTATATACAATTAAAGGTGAGTACACTGCATTTGGAGTTGTCAGTTGTGAGATACGGGTCTGGGAAGTTGGGATTTTGGATTCTTATTCAGACCATATCTTTTCATCTGTACATTCTTTTTCTGTGAAATCAATTTTGTCTTTTTCTTTATGAAATTATCTACAACTTTCATGTACAAAGTTTCTTTATTTGGTGTATAAAAAGTGGAACCAAAAATAGGTCCCAAAATGAATAAAGAATGAATAAAAAGTATAGGTGTTTTATCTGTATTCTTGACCTTATCTCCCCCTACTTTATTCCTTGTCGACCTATTCATCGAGATGCCTAGGTCTCGGGGGTTTTGGGTCATAAAATATTTACAATATTTTATTCTTTTTCTTTTCTTTATTTATTCTATAATTTTGGCCTTAATTACAGTGATTTATACACAATCTGAATGCACATGTATGGATGCTAAGATGATGGTTTTAATGCTATTTAGAGGTATTTGCTAGGGTTTTTGGTGCCAAAATGATAGAATAAAGATGATGAAATGTGGATTCATCATCCCCCTATACTTTACCTTTGCTGGTCCCTAGCAAACACTTATGCAATAAGTGTAAAAAGAAAAGAAAGAAAAGAAAAAGAAGGAAATTAGATTAAGTCTAATTATCGAACTTGTCTTCACAAAATCAAAGTTTGGAGCTTAAGTCGGACCTTTGGATTTTTAGTGCGGTCGGAACCTTAATGAGAACCAAGCTTGAAATCCAACAGCCCTTGAGAATCCCAAAACTCTGTCCAAGTCTCCTCAATAGCCAGGTCAGAAATACTTCAACTCATACGCAAACTCTTACGACTATGAGTCTGACTCGTACAGTGTAAGTGATATGTAGCTCCCCACCTCAGAAGTAGCAAAGAAACAACCTCCCCCAACCTGGTAACTCTAATGCCTCGGTCTAGCAACTCTTTCCTCGAGAAGCGGGGTATTCCCTTCTAAGTTCAAGTGGCAACCAGCTCAAGAGGAGGGGGTGAAGAGAAGAATGGACGGTAGCCAGTGTAGCTACCTATCCTTGGATGCAAGACCAGTGTAGTCAAGTCATCCGCTGCAAGCTACATAAGGTGGGCCATGAATCTCAAGCTTTGCTTATTGCACTCTATATACATACTCCGGTGGGATTATCATTTTCTATCAGACCCACCACTTTTTTGGAGTTCTTTTTGCACTTTTTTTTTTCAAGTGCATCTATTCAACATATACATGTGCAACATATATACAAGGAGTTTTTCCTCTTGAGCCAGTAGACTATCCCTCTTTTGAAGCTTTATTGCAACCCACGGCTTCTGTCTTTAGCCTTCATCACTACTAGACCAAGTTGAGGTGCACTTCCTTCACTATAAGAAGAAGAGAGGTTCCGCCTAGAAGTACTACCCTCATATGCTACCCCAAGCTAAAGGAAACTGCCTCCTCACCACCTCATCCGTGGAGAGCTATGTGAAAGGTGCAGGTGTCCAAGTTAGGTCATTATCAACAAGAGTCGTGCGTGTGCTCCGAAATACTCTACTTAGGCAGTCGAGAATCCATTGAACCAAGTCCCGTGATCCTCAAAGAATTAAGTCAACTAGACCTGAAGTACCTCAAACCCAGTTCCTATAAGGTTCCTGTTATTAGGTATATTTTAAGGTCCAATCAAGCTCCAATCTCCGGATTTTACTTAGACTTGTTCAACTATCAAACTCAATCAGAAAAATGCTCATGCCATGCAATGCTTATGCAGAAAATATTTTTGTGATGCAATTTTCAAGGATTTTGAACTTTTTATGGATTTTTGAAAATATGATGCATGCAGATGCAATTTTTTGTATTTTTCAAAAAGATTTTTCAAATGTTTTTGGATTTTAGTTTTTGCAAATGTTTTTGGGCTTTTTGAAAACAAAAAGGTTTTGGCTGAAAAATAGGTTAAAATATGTACACGGGAGTGCTTCTTATATTTACAAGAAGTGGATTTTAAGGATTTACAGGGTAAGTAGTCAATTTTATACATATATACATATATAGTGGATTTTGGTGTGATGTGTATATTCCTCAAATTTATTTGAAAACAATTTACACACAATTTTTGAAAACTATAGTCCAAAATAATTTTTACAAACATTTTACACACATTTGAAAATCATTTTGCAAAGGCTTTCAAAATAGTATATATAGGTTTTTCAAATCATTTTTGCAACCATTTTTCAAACCATTTGCAAATCATTTTTCAAACATTTTATTTCACACAAAGAACAGAAATTTTACAATCCACACATTTTTTCATACAGGTTGAAAACACGAAACAAAATATTTTCAAAATAGTTGTCAATAGATATTCACAAAGATTTTCAAACTATTTTTCCAACATTTTGCAAAAAATATTTTCACCTGATTTATTAATCAGTAAATACAAAAAGAATTTGAGGAATAATCACATCTTTTTATTAAGAATTTTTAATGAATTTTAAAGAATTGTTAGCCATATTATTAAGAAAAATACGAAAGTACGAGTTATGGCTAAAGTATATACGTAGTATATACGACCCCCCTATACTTAGCTTGAGCTATGTCCTCATAGATCGGAGAGAAAAGAGAAGACATAACTCGTACTAAGTATAGGCAAGTCTAAAGAATGAATGAATGAATCAATGAGAAGTTGACCGTCCCCCCTATACTTAGGATCAAATAATCCTAAGTATAGCAGACTGTACACAACGCAGGGAGGGTCAAGGGAGGGAATGAACAGATCGTACTCAGATTGTCTCCCCCTATACTTAGGGTAAGATATCCCTAAGTATAGACAAGAAGAGGAGACAATGGAGAGGATCGAAAAGAATAGAAAAACTCGGGGTGCCAACCCCCCTATACTTAGGACAAAGTACGTCCTAAGTATGGAAAACTGTCTACAAGGGCGGCACCTTTTTCATAGATAAAGAAGATAGAGATGGAAAAGAAGAAAAGAAGAAAAGAAGAAAATGACTCAACAGATGAAAGAGATATGAAAAGATGGATCTGTACAGCGGCAGATGGAGTTGATCACCATGTATAAGATGTAGATGATGAGAGTTAAAGGACACATCTCATACCAGAAGAATGGGGGCAACGTCAATGGTCGGCGGATCATGATCAAGATATCGTTTCAAGCGTTGACCATTGACGCGGAAGGTAGAAGAAGATGACGGTTCGGATATGTCGATGCTGCCATTGTCATGTACCTTCCTGACCACATACGGTCCTTTCCACTTGCTCTGTAATTTCCCTGGGAATAATTTCAGCCTGGAATCAAACAACCATACTCTCTGATCTGGCTCAAACTGTTTATGGCTGATATGCGAATCGTGCCATGTCTTCACTTTCTCTTTGTACTGCAGGCTGTTCGAAAAGGCTGTGTCTCTCAGTTCTTCCAGGGCTGCCAATTCTACTCTTCTCTGGTCTCCTACACTCTCGGGATCTAGAAGCAACTCAGTAACTACCCAAAAAGATTTATGCTTGATTTCCACCGGCAGATGGCACGGCTTGCCATAGACGAGACGAAAAGGAGATGTTCCCAATGGATTCTTGAAAGATGTCCGATAAGCCCACAAGACCGAGTCCAAAAGCTGTGACCAATCCTTTCGGTCTGGGCGGACAACTTTCTGCAAGATAGTCTTTATCTCCCGATTCGATACTTCAGCAAGACCATTAGTCTGAGGGTGATAAGGAGTGGCAACCCGATGATCAATGCCGAACTCGTCTGCAAGGGCCCTGACTTTGTCATTGATGAAGTGAGACCCCCCGTCTGAAATCAAGACTCTAGGTACTCCGAACCGTGAAATGATATTTTTCCTCAAAAATTTACACACGGTTTTTGCATCTGCGGCTCGGGCGGGGATGGCCTCAACCCATCGGCTGACATAATCCACAGCGAGCAAAATATGCTCGAATCCCTGACTCTTAGGAAATGGGCCCATGAAATCAATCCCCCATGCATCAAAAACCTCACAGAAGTGAATGGGTTGCATGGGCATCATGTCTCTCTGTCCGCAGGTTCCCATTTTCTGACAGTCAGTACATTTCTTCACGAACTCATCAGAATCCTTGAAGAGAGTAGGCCACCATAGGCCGGATTGAAGCACCTTCTGTGCTGTCCTTTTTCCAGAATGATGTCCTCCTGCCTCAAGCTTGTGGCAGTATGTGAGGACGCTATGCTGCTCTTCTTGAGGAATGCACCTCCTCCAGATACTATCCCCTCCTTCATGATAAAGGACGGGATCCTCCTAATGGTAAAACTTGGCCTTAGCTAGGAAGGTCTCAAGTTTCTGCCTGGGCCAACCCTGAGGGACTGTCTTGGCGACAAGATAGTTTACAACGTCGGCATACCACGGGAGCGAGGTGACGGCCAAGATCGCCTCATCTGGAAACGTCTCTGTGATAGGTGCGCTGGGCTCAGATTCCTCAAGACCCTCCAATCTGGAGAGATGATCCGCCACCACATTCTTGACTCCAGGCTTGTCCTTAATTTCAATATCAAATTCCTGGAGTAGAAGGATCCATCTGGTCAGACGTGCTTTGGCATCCTTCTTAGCCATTAAGTACCGGATGGCGGTGTGATCGGTGTAAATGGTCACTCTAGATCCGAGAATATAAGATCTGTACTTATCCAAAGCAAAGACTACGGCCAGCATTTCTTTCTCAGTCACAGTGTAATTCCTTTGAGCGGCATCTAGGGTCCGGCTGGCGTAGTGAATGGCAAACGGTAAACCATCCCTCCTCTGTCCAAGCACAGCCCCAACGGCAAAATCTGAAGCATCCGTCATGATCTCGAATGGGAGAGACCAATCGGGTGGCTGAAGGACAGGAGCTGAAACAACCATATTTTTGAGAGTCTCAAAAGATTCAAGACACTTATCATTAACAATAAACTCGGTGTCTTTGGTCAGCAAGTCAGTGAGCGGTCGGGCAATTCGACTGAAGTCCTGAATGAACCGTCGGTAGAAACCGACATGCCCCAGAAAAGACCGTAACTGACGCAAGTTGGACGGCGGATTGAGTTTTCTGATGATGTCCACCTTAGCCGGATCGACCTCCATGCCCCTGTTGGAGACGATATGACCAAGGACCGTCCCTTGAGTCATCATGAAATGACTCTTCTCCCAGGATAAGACTAGATTAACCTCTATGCAGCGCTTCAGCACACGGTCTAGGCAGTCAAGACAAGCGTCAAACCCGTCGCCATAGACCGAGAAGTCATCCATGAAGACCTCTAAACAGTCACCCACCATGTCCGAGAAGATGGACAACATGCACCTTTGGAATGTCGCCGGGGCGTTACATAGACCAAAGGGCATCCGTCTGAAAGCATACGTCCCAAACGGACAGGTGAATGTCGTTTTCTCCTGGTCTTCGGGCGCAATGGCCACTTGATTATATCCAGAGTACCCATCAAGAAAACAGTAATGACTTTTCCCGGCTAACCGCTCGATAATCTGATCAATGAATGGTAGCGGGAAGTGATCCTTCTTGGTGGCCTCATTCAATCGTCTGTAGTCCACACAGACCCTCCAAGAAGTTGGTACTCTGGTAGCGATCTCCTCTCCAGACTCATTGACAACTGTAGTGATACCCGTTTTCTTGGGTACCACATGTAGCGGACTAACCCATTTGGAGTCGGAGATGGGATAGATAAAATCGGCGCTCCACCACTTGGAAATTTCTTTCATGACTACGTCTCGAAGATTCGGGTTCAGCCGTCGCTGGAACTCACGCGATGGCTTAGCGTCATCCTCGAGGTAGATGTGGTGGGAGCACAGCTTCGGGCTCAGCCCCTTGAGATCAGCTATATTCCAACCGATTGCCTTGCGGTTTCTTTCAAGAACCTCCATCAGACGAGATTCTTGTTCTCCAGTCAAATCTGCTGAGATAATGACTGGGTACATTTCTGGCTCACCCGCAAGGAATCTATATTTCATTGACTGCGGCAGAGGTTTCAGTTCTGGACAGCTGGGGGGTGGCAGATCTGGCTTCTGATATGTCTGTGTGAAGGCGACCAGGTCTGCATGGGAGAACTCTCGCTCTGCATGAATCTCTGACGAAGAGCGGCCTGGTGGATCATCAATAAACTGTACTGGCTCGCACTCTGTCGTGGTTGTCAGCTCGGAAGGAATCAGACAAGGTAAGTAATCATCAAAGTCATCCCAGTCAATGTCTGAATCCGAGGGATCAGAAGAAGATGAGCAAGAATGGAACTCATCTGCACCACTCATCACATTACTGTCAGCTTCAGATGTATCCTCCTCCAGGGATGTGCTCTCCCGGCTCTCGACTGCCATGAGCTTGAGATATAGTGAATCTGTAGGCAAGGCGAGGGTCGGTGCTACAGGATCTTTCCAATTGGATTCATCATCAGTCATCTCAAAGTCACAGACCTGGTGGATGTCTAACTCCTCCTCTGTCATCTGCGCTGCTTCGCTGGACTGCTCTGAGCAATCTGCCTCTCTGGCTCTGATCTCTTCGATCGTCTCTATTTGTATGGTTTCGCCCTCTACGCGAAAGCATACCTTCCCATTGTCATGGTCGGTCACCGCCTTGGCTGTGGCCAAGAATGGACGTCCGAGAATGATGGGGGCATCAGTTACCGCCTCAGGGATCTCCATGTCCAACACAACGAAGTCCACGGGGAATTTCAGGCCCTGAATGGTAACGACCACGTCTTTTAATAACCCCTTCGGCCTCTTAATCGACCTATCAGCAAACTGAAGGACGGTTCTGCTTCGAAGAAGAGGGCCAAACTCGAACTGCTTGAGTAGGGCTGCCGGAAGGAGGTTAATTGAAGAGCCGCTGTCTAATAGAGTACGATCAAACTGCTGCTCTTGAATCTCGCATCTGACATAGGGAGCTCCTGCGTCTGGTCGCTTGGCTGGCAGCTTGTTCTGAATGGTGCAGCAAGTATCATGAGTGAGCATATGGATTTGGTCTCTGTGCCTCTTCCTTCTTCGGACAGTAGTTGTTTCTTTCAGATTCTTCTTGAAGAAGGGGATATGCTCAAACGCTTCTCGTAGAGTCAGCTGAATGTGAAATCTGTCAATCATCTGATTGCCGAACTCTACCTCCTGGTTCTTTTTGGGATTTTCTTTTTTATTCCCCTTCGATCGGCGGAGTGCCTCAGGGAAGGGGATGGTAGGGGCCTCCTCAGATGGAGGTCTAGGAATCGGTCCCTGTGCCAGTGAAGATGGAGAATCCATACAATCATCATCATTCATCACATATGGATCCGCAATTTGAACAGAAACCTTTCCTTTATTCATATTTTTGTTTTTGATTTTCTTCCCATAGTCACTAGATACAAAATGTGGTGGCATCACAGAAGATGGCTCAACAAAAGTAGATGTGGTGGCCTCAGTACCACCACTAGCACCTGTCTTCGCGGCATCAGCACCGCGCTCTGGTTCATCCCCCAAAATGGTGGCATCAGCACCACCGTCTGTATCTGGTATCACAACGGCATCAGCACCGTCGTCCTGAACTCCATCATTGGTGGCATCAGCACCACCGTCTTCAACATCATCATCAGCGGCATCAGCACCGCTCCTCTGCTCCTCTGGCGCTCCTGATCCTGCATCCGGTTGTCGCTCAGAAGAGACGCCGCCGGCTGGTATCCTACCGCTCCTAGTAGTAACAAAATCAGCATCATAATAGGAATAAGATATGTCATTCAAATCATCACTAGGAGAGGCGTCCTCTGTGAACTCTACCTGCTCAGATTTCCTTTTCAGATTGTTCGGGTTAGGTTCAATCTGAGCGGGTATGGCGGCCTTGCCTTTCATGATCTCCCGCATCTCCTGCCGGAATTCATCCATTTCTTGCCTGAAAGATGCTCGCTGTTCAGATAGCAAGCGGGCAAGATCGTCAAGGGCTGGGTTCTCATAGGCTGGACCCTGAGAACCGGATGTCTGTCCCTGCTGGACATGGGGCTGCTGCTGCTGATATTGCTGGTGATACTGGGGGGGAGGCTGGGCATAAGAATGCTGAGGCGGCTGTCGCTGCCTCCACTGCTGTCCCTGATAGGCGGGACGAGGACCACTGTGGTACTGCTGGGGTTGGTTGTACTGGGGCTGCTGGTGTTGTTGTTGTGGCTGGCCGCTCTGCTGTCCTTGAGCAGGAGGATGCTGTTGGGATGAGGATCCACCATTACCCCAACGGAATCCGGGGTGATCCCTACGAATTGCGGGCTGAGGGTATCGGTCATACCAAATCCCATTGACTTCCATCAATGGCTCCTGCTCAAAGGAGGGTGGAGGAAGAACTGCCAGTGGCTGCTCCGGCTGATAAACTACCATCTGAGTCTCCTGAGATGGCGGTTGCTCTGGATGGTACTGCAACAATGGAACCGGCTCCGCTTGGATATGGTTCACCTGGCGGTATGAGGTGGAGGCCTGGTTGGGATTGTTGCTGCTGATAGCAACCTGTGACCTGGGAGGCTGTTGAGAATGGGCTTGTGCCTCCTGAATACATAGAATCTGGGTCTTCAGGTCACTCATGGTTTTGGTGAGAAGGTCCATCTGGGCTAGACCTTGATTCTGCTTCTTTTCAAGGATCTCCATGCGGTCCAGCTTTTCACTGATGATGCCCATGTCGGCTGCTGCTGATTCTGCTTGGGCTGCGGCTACCGACGTTGTGCTGGGACCGGCGTCGATGCGAGCGATCCTCTGAAATGATCCTGCTCCTTGCGGGGGCTTCTGGTGTGTGTAGACACGGGCTTGGGTCATTACTGTAGAATTTTCTGCCATGCCTTCGTAGATGGCCCAAACGTCGTCTTCACCCTTTGAAAAGTATGATCCACCGCAAGAGGCGTTGACAAGCCCCTGCAGCTCTGGTGTCAGCCCACAGAAGAAACTCTGAACCAAATTGGGCTTGGATATATCATGATGTGGACACCGGTCGATGAGCTCTCTGAATCGATCCCAAGCCTCATGAAATTGTTCATTTGGGATCATGACAAAATTGCTAATCATAGCTCTAGCTGCATTGGTCCGGCCGAGAGGATAGTATTTCTTCAAAAATGCGGTCCGGAGATCTACCCAAGTGTCGACGAACTGCCCAAGATGCTTGAGCCAATATGCAGCTCTATCAGCCAAAGAGAATGGAAAGGCAATCATCTTGATTGTGTCCTCGGTTATCAACCGATCATGGATGGTGCTGCATATCATTTCGAACTCTTGGAGATGGAGGTGCGGCTCTTCGGTCGGCAGCCCATGGAACTTGGGTAACATCTGAATTGTGTTGTGCCGAAGCTCGAAGTCTCCATGGATTGGCGGGAGTCTGATCCACTGGTGAGTGAGGGATGAAGCTGGGTTGTGCAGCTCCCTCATGATGGTCTGTGGCGGTCGCTCACCGTCTGCGTCGCCTCCTGCATCGGGTCCTCCTCCTTCTCCGCCGCCACCGCCCCCAGGTCGGTTTTCTCTCATCTGAGCAATTTCCCTCATCAGGTCACCCATGAATGTGCCCTGGTCACGGATCTGTCTCTGCATAGTCTCCAGGGATGCTAACAAGGAATTGTTGATGGCTGCTTGATCAAATAAGAATGGAGGGTGCTCATGATCATCTTCATGCTCGCCTCTGTCTGCCATGGTGGGATGTTCTGAAAAAGCAAAAGAGGCCATCTCAGGTGCTGTGGAATGAGCCGAACTTGGTGATGCACTGAAGTCCGAAATGATTGGACTGAGGGAAGGAGAGTGGGAAGGGTGGTCGAGGGGGAACAGGGTGGATGTAAACTCAGGCTCGGAGAGCGGACTCTCCGAGGTATTCCTAGATGAATAAGGAGGAGTGCGGGATAGCGGTGCCGACAAAGTCGGCCTAAGAGATCTCCGTCCCATCATCTTGATTATTCGAGAAGAGTGGGGATAATGCAAGAGAAGAAGAAGATGGTATGCAACAAAATTGTGCACAATTGTGCGGTGTTTTTGATCTTGACCTAAATAAATCTAGCAATCAAACACAAAGCAGGGGTAAGTTCACCAACTCAACACATGAAGCCGTGAAGGTTCGGCTTTTATCTTGTCAATTTTAGCTTGATTCAGGAATTTATCTTTTAACGAGTCCTTAGAACGCTACGCCTAAAGGAGAGAGAGTACTGCCGGAAAAGTATCCCGTACTTGTCCTCCTCCTGTGTAACCTGTAGCTTGCACTTTTTGAGGTCCTTGTAACCCTTCCTGGATCCCTACTCAGCCAAAGAATAAGAGAGGAAGCCAATAGGCGAAACCGATACTTCGGAACTCGCTCGCAACGGAATCACCCGTGAGCGTGCAAGAACCTACTCGGACGCAGCCGGTGAGACAGACACCCCCGTGAAGGCGTGGCCTATGCTCGATACTTCGGACGAGGTCGATGCTCACACAATAGTGAGTCACCAATGGCGACCAAGCCCTACTCGACTACGTACGATAGAAGCGCCAATACTTCGGCAATCCAGGCGATACACAAGGCAGCCACAAGCTGGGTTTTTGGCTCTAATCCTTACGAAGCGCTCACCTCACTTGGAAGGAGACCTTCCCATGCAACCTGAATACAAGTGAGGGTGTTACTCTCCCCAAGCAATGAATCCAATTACCTTTTTTTTTATTTTGGTCAAGTTTTCTTAGCAGTCCCTTTTTTAATTTTTTTGGTGTTATCGCTTCTTTTGAGTAAATTCAAACAAGCGCCTAACGTTTTTTGTATTTTCTTTATCCTACTTTGTTCCAAAAACAGAGGGAGAAAAGAGTCGGAAAAGCCGTGCAAGTCGACACAAAGATGGATATCTCACCTTTGTGCCTAAATGATGCGTGCAAAGTAAGAAGACTTACAGTGAATCCCAGCTCTCTCCATGCGGGATGCAAAGCAGAATATTTTAAACCTAAGCTATATGGCGAGATGCAACGGAAATCGTCCTAGAACAGGCAACTGCTAGCGATAGAACCACAAGCTAGCTAATAACTTCTAATCCGAGTGTCCGGTCTTGGCTCACCCCTCCTCTGCCCAACACATTTGGAGTAGGAGAAAGCGCTTGTTCGGGTGTGAGCTCGCGGCGCGTGGATTTGGAAGTTACTCGCTAACTGTTTAATTAGTCTAAGTCCAAAACGTAACTATAGGAGCATGCAAAGATAATTAAGTGTTTGGACCTATTCTACTCGAGTCAAGCAGGACCTAGATCTAGGAGCTCAATCCACAAAAGAAAATGAAAAATAAACACAAAACCGGAAAATGACAGCGATGAAAACGCGGCAAAACTGCGGTGAGCCCCCGGGTGAACAAACACCCGGAAGTTAGGCCCGAATGTCTAAGTCCAAGTCCTAGTGTACCTGTATTATTACAATTTAAATGAATCACTCTCTCACAGAATAAAATAAAAGCTAACTAATCCCTCTCTCTCTCACTCCTTGCTCTCTCCTGCCGGCTTGGCTAAAGAAAAGCCGGCTCCACGTCCCAAGGTTGCGTCGGTCGCCTAGGCGATCCGCCTCGCTCCGCGGTCCCTCGCAAGAAGACAAAGAAGAGATGGTCAGATAACTCAATCAAGATATATCAAAAATGTGAGAAATGGAAAACAATGCTATGGTAAACAATTCACACAAACAATCAAAATATGGACTACAAGCTGTTGCTCCCCGGCAACGGCGCCATTTGATAAACCGCACTTTATCGAGGGTCTAAATATGTCGCTGTGCGACCCACAATAAAACGCGATTAATCAACAATGAACCCACAATCAAATATCAATCAATGAGAAATAAGTGTGGAGTCAAATTTATTTTTAACTCTGCACAAATGATGTAAAGGGCAAGTATGCAGAGAGTTCGAACACAGGGAGCAAGCAGGGTAATCCAAGCAAATGAATGCGCACGTGTGTGAGTGTGTGAAGTGTCTACACTAAGCAAGCAAGCAAGCACAATTTTTGTGGGTTTTTAATTTTTTTAAAATTTTTTTATTTGATTTTTAATTTTTGTATTTGATTTTTGATTTTCTGATTTTTATATTTTATATTTTATATTTTTTTTATTTTCTTTTTCAATAGTGGAGAGTAAAGGCAATATAAGATAAGGCAAGATAAACTATTTATAAAAATGCACCAAAATACTCAAAAATTCAGAACTAAGATGTTTTTTGGAATTTTTATAATTTTTTACTGTTTTTGTAATTTTTGGGGATTTTTCTAGGTGTTTTTGATATTTTTAAAGGCTGAAATAAGGCAAACAGTGGAAATAAGGGCTGGCTGTGACAAAATGCAAGTTAAAAATACCAACCAGTAGCAAAAATATTTCACACTATTTTTCTAATAGAAGTAACAAAATAAGGGATAAACAGGAGCTGAGTTTATATTTTTTGGATTTTTCTACTATTTTATATATTTTTTTGAAGTTTTTAAGAATTTTTCAATTTTTAGTGTTTTTCTTTTGAGATTTTTAATGATTTTTGGACTGACACTAAAATATAGTAAAATAGACACTATGTGATTTTTTTGGAATTTTTAGAGGTGTTTTAATAATTTTTTGGTATTTTCTAAGGTAGACAGTACACAAAATGAGAGTGTTTGATTTTTAATAAATAGGAAAATAAAGTAAAATCAAAAACTAATTAGATAGCGTTAAAATACACCTATCCAGGAACTTAAGCCTATTTTTGTGGGATTTTTGGAGTTAAAGAGATATTTTAATTAATTAGAACAAGACTCCAATCATCAAACAGTGCTGGCAAGGGCATACATGCAAATAGTAAAACATCTAGGGGCATGTACGCAATTTTTCCACAAAATATTACTCTGAAACTTGCATTTTAAGGATCACACACAAATATCCAAACCCGCAAGGGTATATGTGCAATTTACCCGCAGGACGCGTGACTTGCACGCGCCTGGGAGGGGTATTTTTGCAATATTACAAAGCTCAGGGGGTTCGATGTAATTTCTCCAAAATATTACAACTTGACATCAATGTTCATGGACTTAAACGAAATACACAAACAACCGAGGGCTCCTCTGCAAAATGCCCACCCCCTCACGTGTACAGGTCACGTGAGGTGACGTGGCGAGGGACCCAAACGCAAATAAACAAAGTCCAGGGGTTGTTTCGCAAATACTACAAAATATTTTAAACTACAGACTAAAGTTTTTAGACTAAATATTAAATACAAAAATGGCGAGGGTGTAGATGCAAAATACCCACGCCAAAGCGGAAGCGGACGGTTGATATCGCGTCACTTAAACACGTGTCCTGCTCTCGCGCGCCGATGACGCTTGGGCTCGTGCGGCTGAGATTAGATCATCGGGAATCCATCAACGGCTCGGGGCAGCGTTGATCCTACGGTGGCTGCTTCGTCTGGAGCGGGCTCAAGATCCGACGGTGTAGAGTCCCTCTCCAAGAACAGGGACGAACAGGCGGTGGCCCGAGCTTCGATCGACAAATAGATGCTCCTCCAGCCTCCTCCTTCGCCGCAGAAGCACGCCAGAGGTGCCTGGAAGGTCCCTCGAGGTCGCGGCAGGGCCAAAATGGGCGGGGAAGCTCTGATGCGCCGCCGCAAGCTCGAGGAAGAACGGCGGCTCCAGGTAGCTCGAATCCTTCAAAATCGACTCCAGGTGGAGTCTTTCTGGCGCTAGGACCTGCAAAAAGTGGTGAGAAGGCCCAGGGTAAATTGCCTGGGCCTCGCGGAGGCGTGGGGGTGCGCGATAGATGCGGGATGGAGATGGTGGTCGGAGGTGTCTCCGGCGAGCAATCGACTTAGCGAATCGATGCGGTAATGAAGTGGATGATTGGGGGATAATGGAGCTGGAAACGCAAGGGATGCAACTACGGAGAAAAACTAAGGAGTAACACACGACCTCGAGCCCAGATCAGGCGAGGGAAGATACCTCGACGGCGGTCGCCGGAGGTTGGAACACGCGGCGCTATCGACCCTCTCCCGCCGCTTGGATGCGCTGAGCTCGAAGCTGTCACCTTCGGGCGTCGATGGCTGGACCAAGGGGGGTGGTTCACTGGTGATTCGCGGTTCAACCCGAGAAAGGAAGATGGGGGTTTGTATTTGAAGGGAGTCGAGGGCGTGATTTCGAGAAGGAGTCACGGGCGAGACGAGCAGATCTAAGAGGATCTGAGAATTCGGCGATGGAGATGGATCTACAGTGATCAACTTCCAAGAAGGAAGCGACGGCGAAGGACGAGCGGCGCGACCTCGAAAAAAGGGTGAAATCGGGCGAAAAACGAGGTGTACGAACTCGTGGAGGGTGAAGAATGGACTGTTGACCCGCCGGTCAACAGTTCAAGGCGCCTGGTTGGTCCACGTGGACCAACCAGGGAAAAGATAAAGAAAAAGCTTTGTTAATTCGTTTAAAAATAGAAATAAATAGAATTAAAGTATGATTATAAAATAAAAATTGTTTGTTATTTTATGTAGTATTTAATTATGATTTTTATTTATTTTTATGGATGATATTTTTACAAGTTTACCTTTATACCCCTAATAGGTATATTATCTATACATTTTAGTATTTTATTTTTATTTTGTGTATTTAATTTATTTATTTTTGTTTATTATTTTCTAAAATTATAGGATACTTTTATATACACAAATATATTTTTATTTTATTTTTATGATATGTTTTGTATATTTAATAAAATATAAAGGTGTTTTATACAGGTATAAGTATATGTAATGTATCCATGTACTCTATTATACCAGTATTTTATTTTGTATTTTAGGTTTTTATTCTTATTTTAATGTACATAATTATTATAAGTATTATTTACAACATTATAAAAATTTAAAAATGAATAAATAATGAATAAATAATAAATTGAATATTTTATTCAGTACAAGTGTACAACGAGGGTCCAAAACTCAACTTTCAAACCGTAGCTCCGCCAAATGCGAAACCACCACCATTGGATAGATTATTTTATTCTATATACAATTAAAGGTGAGTACACTGCATTTGGAGTTGTCAGTTGTGAGATACGGGTCTGGGAAGTTGGGATTTTGGATTCTTATTCAGACCATATCTTTTCATCTGTACATTCTTTTTCTGTGAAATCAATTTTGTCTTTTTCTTTATGAAATTATCTACAACTTTCATGTACAAAGTTTCTTTATTTGGTGTATAAAAAGTGGAACCAAAAATAGGTCCCAAAATGAATAAAGAATGAATAAAAAGTATAGGTGTTTTATCTGTATTCTTGACCTTATCTCCCCCTACTTTATTCCTTGTCGACCTATTCATCGAGATGCCTAGGTCTCGGGGGTTTTGGGTCATAAAATATTTACAATATTTTATTCTTTTTCTTTTCTTTATTTATTCTATAATTTTGGCCTTAATTACAGTGATTTATACACAATCTGAATGCACATGTATGGATGCTAAGATGATGGTTTTAATGCTATTTAGAGGTATTTGCTAGGGTTTTTGGTGCCAAAATGATAGAATAAAGATGATGAAATGTGGATTCATCAGTTTCGCATTTGGCGGAGCTACGGTTTGAAAGTTGAGTTTTGGACCCACATTGTATGCCTGTACAACTTAAAATATTCAATTTATTTTTTAACCATTATTTTTGTATTTCTTTATATTTTTATAATTTTGTGGATATTATTTATAATAATTATGTGTATTAAAATGTGAGTAAAAACCCAATTAAAACTCAAAATAAAAATAAATGTAAATAAAATACACAGGTACTATACCTATGTACATACCTATACAATATCTACTTATATTTTATTTAATGTACAAAACATCTCAGAAAAATAGAATAAAAATATATTTGTGTATATAAAAGTATTTTATAATTTTAGAAAATACTAAATAAAAATAATAAAATTTAAAATACATAAAATAAAAATAAAAGAACAAAACATGTAGATATTATACCTATATAGGCTATAATAAGTAACTTATAAAAATAAATCTCATAAAAATAATTAAAATTCATAATAAAATAATTTATAAATTTATAAATATTTTTTATTTTTTAACTTAATTATAATAATGTCATTTAGTATTTTTAAATCATTTTTTAAATCTTTTTCTAGGGGGTTTTTTCTGGTTGGTCCACGTGGACCAACCAGAGGGTCTGGACAATTGACCCCGGTCAACTTCCTGACCCACCCCCTGTGCCTATTGTCAGAAGCACTTTTGTCTCTTCTTCTCGCCATTTTCCAGGGTTGACCTTGCACCAATCCATGTCGATGCCTTCTGCATTTTTGCTCCTCGATCGGTGGTGATTCACGCCCTAGTGATTTCTGGGGCTGAGGACCACTGATCGAGGCGTTTCGACCCTCGTCTTCCACGCCGCCCGTCAACCCTTCAAAAGACACCCACCAAATTCGTTTTGTTTTTGATCCTTCTTCCGCCAAAATCACCCGAAAACCCCTATCTCCTCGTGCTCCTGGTGACAGTGGGAGTCGAATTGACCCGAGGTTCGAGTCATCTGGTGTAGAATCGAAGTGATCCATCCCTCGCCGGAGCTCCGCCGCGACTTCCAGCCCGTCGTCTCTGGTGAGCCTCACCTCCCTTCTCTTCATTTTTCTTGTAGCTCTAGTTTAGCTTAGACTCGCCCTATAGCAGTTTAGATTTTTATCGCATTAATCGCCGTAAATCCTCGATCGAAGCCACGGCGAAGCTGAGCTCCGCCCATCGTTTCCGGTCACCCCGCGCACCCATCCGATCACTTGTCACCTCCATCTTCTTCCCCTTCACTCCATCGCTCCGCTCCACCCTTCCATCCACCTCGATCTCGCCCAGATCGAGCTATCGAGCTCCTCTCTCCGCCGCTCGCCGGAGCTCCACACCCTCGCCACCTTCCGCCTCCATCGAACCATCAGAACCCCCTTTTTTGTTTGCCTGGATTTTGTGCACCTAACGCCGCAGGTTCGAGCTAAGGAGAAGGCTCCTTCGACCCTCGAAAGCCCCAGGAGCAGTCCCCCAGGTTGCCTCCGCCGTCCGAGCTTCCCACGCCGTCGCAGCCTCGCCTGAGACCACCATCAGACGCGGAGAGGCCCCAGGATCGTTTTGCCCTTGATCCTAGGGCCAGAGCGGCCGTGTGTCGGCCGCAATCGCCAGCCAAATCTCGCCGGGGGAGGTGTTCTTCGTGACCCTCTCCCCACCGTTGGATTAGTAGCTCCCTCCAGGCGCACGACCACCGTCCGATCGCCAAGTGTCCCCTGCCGTCCGATCGTCCATCGAAGATTTAATCTCAGCCGCCCAGGACGAAGGGGTACCCGTCGTTCGATGCACGCCACGTGTCCAAGTGAAGCATCTTCGACCGCACGATCAGCCTGTGGGTATTTTGCATCCTAAACCCACAAGTTTTTGTATTTACTATTTAGCCCTAAAACTTTCGTCTACAGTTTAAAAACTTTTGTAATATTTGCACTTAGGCCCTCACACTTTTTTTTATTTGCACTTCAGTCCGCGCCACGTGACCTCACGTGACTGGGGCGCGTGCATTTTGGGTAATTTGCACTTTTGAACGTAAACTTTCGTATATTTGCAGTTATACCCCTACGCGTAGTTATTTAAATATGTTTTTGGGATAATTGCATGTATGCCCCGCCGGCTTTTAATATTTGCAAATATGCCCCTGTGAATGACAGAACACGTGATTTGCGCATGTATTTTGGTGAAATTTTGCACCTAAGCCCCTGGATGTTCCTATAATTGCATATATACCCCTACCGGGCTGTGATATTTTTGTAAACTTGTAGTATTTATTTGGAGCATCATTTAAGTGCCAAAAATTCTCAAAAAAATAGACTTAAGCTCCTGTTTGCTTAGACTTTCACGCCATATTTTTAGTTTTTAATTTTATCGCATTTTTATATTTACTAAAAATCTAAAACATCCTATTTCAGTACTGTCTAGCTTAGAAAATACCAAAAAAATATTAAAAGACCTTTAAAAATTCCAAAAAATTACCCGTTGTGTAGTTCGCCTTATTTTAGTGTCAGTCCAAAAATCACTAAAAATCTCAAAAGAAAAACCCTAAAAATTCAAAATTACTTAAAAACTTCCAAAAAATATAAAAAATAGTAGAAAACTCCAAAAATTGTAAACTCAAGTTCTGTGGTTTCCTGTGTTTTATGTCTTTATTTTAAAATTAGTTTGAAAAATTTTGGTGGCTGTCTGATATTTTTAGTTCCCATTTTACCCCCATCTAGTAGCTACTTCCTTGTTTTCCCTTATTTTGCTCTTAAAAAATACCAAAAACAATCTGAAAAATACCCAAAAATCACAAAAACAGTAAAAAATTATAAAAATACCAAAAAGATTTTATTTCTGAATGTTAGACTACTTTTGCATATTTTTATAAATATTTTGTCACCTCTTTTACTATATAGCTTATATATTCTAATATACAAAAAAAGAAAAAAAATATAAAATATAAAATTATAAAAATTAAAAAAAATTAAAAATCAGAATATAAAATAAAATTTAAAAAAAAATTAAAAAAGTAAAAACCCACAAAAAAATTAGATTGGCTAAGTGGTTTGTTAGACCTAGTTTTTGACTCTTGTCTTTACTCTGCACCGTTGTTTCCTGTGTTCGACCCCTACTTGCTTGCCATTGTACATTTTTAGTAGGGTATAATAAATTTTAATCCTTGCTATTCATTGCTTGATTGAATGTGTGGGTTAATTGTTGACAAACGAGGAGGCTTGAGTAGTCGCATCAGCGACAGTGAGTCTGATTTGTCAGACCACTTTTAGCGGCTCTCGCTTTTCTCATTTTTCAGTTCCCTGAACTGTCTACGCTAAAACCTTTTGAGTGTAAAGCATGTCAGTTCGGCAAACATCATAGAGTTTCCTTTCCTGCTAGAATTGAGCCTCGTCGCATTACTCCTTTCTTCCTAATTCATTGTGATATTTGGGGACCCTTGATGAATACCCATTCATCACTCTTTATTCTTATATTTTAGCTACAAAAACCTTTGCAAATGCATGTAGATATGTGTAAATAGGAATAATTACCAAAAGCATGCATTGTGTAAAAACCTATAATTAGCATGTTTTTGTGCAAAAATAAAAGAATAAAGATTAAAAAGAAAAGAGGGAAATATTTAAAATAAATATTGAGCAACCTAACCCAAGGGAGGGCTCAGCATGGCCTGAGCGCATAAAAGCCAAAGTAGAGGGAGATAGGGGCTCTTGTGTATATATTTATGTAAATAAATAAAAATATTTTCCTCACCAAAAATACACTTGTAAATATTTGTATATATTTATAAAAACATAAAAACAAAATAAAAAGATAAAAGTTAAAAAGAATCAAAAATATCCCTTTCATCATGTACATATGCCACATCTATGTATTTATTTAACCTTGAAAATAAATAAAATTAATTTTTAAACTTTTTGTAAATATACTATATTATTTATTGTAAATAAATAAAATAAGAACAATTAAAATCAAAACAAAATAAAAATAGAAAAATCAAAAATACAAAAATACACTGTACATATACCATGTATATAGATGTAAACATCTATTTATTTTACCTATGTACATAAATAATAAAAATCGAACAAAAACATCCTTTTATTCCTTATTTTATACTATAAATAAATAAAATATAAAATAGGAATAAAATTGTACAAAAATAATAATTAAAAACCAAAAGTCAAAAGCCTACATATTGTATATATACCTATATATAGCTATATAATGTAAATACCTTATTTTTATTTCTAAAAATTAATTAAAAATCACCAAAAAATAGAAAAAAATAAAATAAAAATATTTCATGTTTTAACTTTTTACAAATTCGGCCATTTGCTACCTTATTTTTCAATTCCAAACTTTAGCCACGTGGCCTTCACCCATTGGCCCTGGGGGATGTTGACCGCCCGGTCAACTCCCCCCTCAGGACCACTTCCCACGGGTCTGCTGCGCCCGACCCATCTTTCGGATTTTTCCCATGCAGACCCAACTCCTTTTTGCCCAAACCCCGGGTCCGGATTGCTCACGTCATACCCGAGAACCTCACCGGAGCCTTCGCCTCGGGATCCGCGCGCTACATCGCCCTACCCGCGCCCTTCTTCCTGGACCCGCCAGCATAATTAAGCTTTGCTCCGCCACCCTAATTCTCCATCTTTGGCCATTCCCCTTCTTCCCTGTGAGCTCCAGAGTGACCGCACGAGTGACAGCGAGCATCTCCGCCTGTTGCAGCGAGGCGAGGAGGAGGAAACCACTGATCCGGCGATACACCCGCCGCAGCTCCGCCACCTGGGCGAGCTTCGAGCCTCGGGCCGAGACGACCCTTGAGGCCAAGACCAGGAGCACCCCCTGCTCTTCCCCAGTCTCATCGATCATTCAGGTAGCCCCTTAGCTTAGCTATTTCATCTAATTTCCGTTTACCCCCAATCTTCGCCGTCGTCGTATTCCTTCGATTCACCCCGATTCCGACCACCGTTCGACCATCGGACCCGACCCACACGTTCGCCTTCCTCCGCCGCACGTTCTGCACCCACTCACACAACCCAGCTCGCACAGGAGCTGGGAACCGGGCTCCACCGTCTTCCGCCTTCGCCGGAGCCCGCCGCCCCGACGCACCAGTCACCTTCACGTCGCCTAACTGGGTCGAGGCACTTTGCCCTCGACCCGCGAATCTCCTGAGGGGTTTTGCAGGTCCAACAGAGGCCATCTGAGGCCTCTCGATATTCAGCCCAGGAGCTTCACCTCCGCCACCCTCGTCGGAGCTCCCCCGAGCTCAGCTGGGGCATCGGAGGACATCAGCAGCTGCGCACCTTCACGCCGGAGCTCCTCCGATACTTAGGCGCAGCAGAGGAGGCCGGAGGCGCCTTCACGAGGCCGGCGAAGTTCGCCGGCCATCAGTTCTTCCAGCATCCTCCAGAGCCGTTGATCGTGCCTCCTCGCTCCAGTTCTGATCTGAGCCGTCCATCTCCGGAGCTGTCTTGAGCGTTCGATCCGAGGAGACGCCATCTGGAGCGCCCACCAGCCGCACCCGTCAGATCAGCCACGTGGAGTGCATCCAACGACCCTGCTTAATAAAGGGTAATTTACCCTTAGGCCCTTATCTTTGTTTTATTTCATTTGAGTCCTGTAAATATTAAAACCAGTTATTTAGTTTTAGGTTTATTTGCACAATGGACCCTGAGCTTTAGTGTAATTGCATATATACCCCTGCCTGTTGTGATACACGTGCTTCGTCACGTGTTGTTTGGGTTATTTGCAGTCTTTACCCTTGTAGTTCTGGTTGTTATTAAATGAATGAAAGGTTTTAGTTAATTGCATTTATACCCCTGTGCGTGGTTGTTTTGCGCATGTGCGTTATTTTTTGGGTTATTTGCAACCGAGCCCCCTGGACTTTTGGTACGTGTTAACAATAGGTCCTTGGGACTTATTTTCCTTACATATAGGTCCCTGAGTGCCCCAGGCACGCGCTTGACGCGTGATTTGCTGGGTTAATTGCACCAGGACCCCCAGAACTTTGGGTATTTGCATTCCAGTCCCTGTGCACAGTACCCTTTTGTTATTTTTGAATAAAATATCAAATTACCTCCAAATTTGATGAAAATTTGACACATGGCTCCTGCCATGGTGTAGGATTTTTGTGAATTTTAGAGGACATTTTTGATTGTGTTTGCTATTTTTAAAAATTCAAAAACCTTAGTTTTTGCTACTGTCTAGATTGGAAAATCACAAAAAATATAAAAACTCCCCTAAAAATTCTATAAAAATTAGCTACTGTTTAGTTTGTGTTCCTTGATTTGCTAGCCAATTTTGGCTATTTTTCACCACTGGAAAACCTTAAAAACTTAAAAAAACCAAGAAACCCATAAAAATGCTAGTAAATACATTAAAAAACCAAAAACAATAAAATTGGTACCTAAATTTTCCTTATTTTATATATTTTACAGGAAAATTACCTCCACGCCATTTTGAGGTCCTTAGGTATTTTATCTAGGGACTTTTGGCCTGGCTGGACAATACCTCTTGCTTTTAGCATTGTTTGATTTTTAGAAAATAAAATAAACATCAGAAAATTATCAAAAATTCACCAAAAACATAAAAAAATATAAAACACATAAAAATATTTTTGTTTTAATTTTTGGTTGATTTTTGATGCATTAAATAAATTGTTGAAGTGAGCTTATTTGTGTTTTCCTTATTTTCTTTACATATTAAAAATCCAAAAAAAAAATATAAAAATAATTAAAAACCACTAAAAAAATATTTTGTATTTTATTTTATTTGTTTTTACTACTTCGTAGGCCTTCGGCCAATCCGTGCTCCTTGAGTTCGACCCTGGGAGCTATACCAGGTTAAACACATAGCAGGACCGCTATTCGTGCTTGATTGATTTTATTTGTATCGAGTGGTTCATTTTTCTTGATTTAGCGCATCTGAGCGACCGAGGTCGCAACGACCATTTTTGTACCTTTACCTTAGTCGTTTGGATTGCTCATCAGAATGGCGCCGTTGTTGGGGAGCACGGCTTAGTAGTTCTTTTTATTTTTCATTTTTGATTTTTCCGCGGCTTTTCGCGGCTCTTCCAAAGCTCGCGGCTCTTCACAGATTTTTGTCTATATTTTATTTTCACTTTATTTTGCTTTATTTTCTTTTTCTTTTATTTTTGTTTTTGTTTTCTTTTGTGTGTTTATTTTATTTTACATTTTTGCATATATCCCCTTTTATTTTCATTTTCATTTCTTTTTTCTTTATTATTATTTGATTATTGGTTCTGACCACTCTGTTTTCTCTTGCGAGGGCCCGAGGACCAAGGCGGCTACTCTCGAGAAGCCGAAGCAACCACGGGATTCGGAGGCGGCTCTTTTCTTCGCGGAGCCGCAGGAGGGAGTGAGAGAGAGTTGAGTGGGTGAGGATTAGAGTAGATTTTTATTTTTATTCATTATTAATTGTAATAATACAGGACACTCTTGGACACTTGTGGATTGCTTAGCGGGTCTGTTTCGCCGAGCACCGGTGTGCTCGGGGGACCCTTAGGACCTTAGCGGTTTTTCGCGGTTTTTACGCGGCTTTCTTTTCCTTTTATTTCTGCCTTTTCCGGTGTTTACGCGGTTTTTGCTCGAGCCCCTAGACTTAGGAATTTCTGGTGATTGTGCCGTAATTAGTAGGATCCACACACCTAACTGCTTATCTGTTCCCATAGATCGTTAATTGGACCTACTTAAAAATCACTAATAAAAATAACCGACTCATTTGCATTCGTAGCCTACGTGCCGCAGCCCGTCCTGTAAAGCGCTTACTCCTACCCCCGATTTGTCGGATAGAGGAGGGACGGGCTAAGACCAGACTCTTTGGCTTAGAGGTCGGTGACCGGTTAGACGGTTCTTCGCTAGAAATTGCTCGTTTAGGACTCGGCTTTCCCGATTGCATCATATAGGTAGTTTTCTTTCTGTCTTTACTTTTATGCGCGGATCATATTGCATGTAGAGTGCTGGAGATAGGTACGCATTTCTTACTCAGCATGCATCATTGATTTATCGCGCATCGGCTTTTTCGTCTTCTCCCCCCTGTTTTGGACTTAATAATCAGGAGAACCGAAAAATTCGTTAGGCCATTTGTTTACTTTGAAAAATACTAAAAAGTGAAACCATAAAATTGGGACTGGCTAATTCTATTGATCTTAAAATCCGCTCACCCTGAAAATTTTGTCTTGGGGAGAGCAACCCCCTCATTGTATGGTTTGGATGCGCGAGAGAGTGACCCGCACCCTAGGTAGAGCCCCCCGATGCTAGTCCCGACTGATTACCGACTTTTCCGTGCGGGCCAGTCGGTTGGGTTAGCATCGGATATCCTAACAGGTCACGTAAGCGCTCTGATATTTTGTGTGTTCACCGAATAAAATTGACAAGATAAATTGACCGAACTTTCACGGTCTTCAGCTCGCGTTGCGTTGGTGAACCGGGGGTTTGTTTGTGATCATAGTTGCTCCAGATCTCATCCGCCTTACTCGCCAGATCAAGATGATGGGTAGACGGTCTCTTAGGCAGCCTCTGGCTGCACCGCTTTCGGGCACGTCCACCTCATCATCTAGGTTAGATCGCGAGAGCTCAGACCCGCTCTCCGAGCCCGAGTACGACTCCACCCTGTTCCCCCTCGACCCCCTTTCTGTTCTACCTGAGAGACACGAGCCCGAGGAGAGACTGATTGATTTGACAGCACCTGAGTTGGGCTCGTTTGATTTTGCAGACGTCGCTATGGCCGGAGCCGGCAGTTCAGATGATCACTCCCGTCAGCCCAAGCATTTTGTACTTGACCAGGGAGCGATCAACTCCACCCTGATCGCATCACTTGAGACAGTCCAGCAGTAGCTACGCGATCAGGGGGTATTCATGATAGAGATGAGGCGAGAGTTGGAGAGGCTCAGAGCAGAGCGAGACCAGCAGAGCGAGCCTGAGGAGATACCTGATGCAGAGGCACGAGCCGCAGCAGCAGCAGCAGCCGCCGCCGCCGCAGCGGCAGGCGCCGCGGCAGGAGGACCACCACGACCGATGCGGGATTTACACAATCCCGGATCTACTCTGATGCATCACTGGGTAGTGGTGCCGGCGATCGTAGGGGACTTCAAGTTCCCTCCGAATACCTTGCAGTTGCTACCCTGCTTCCACGGACTTGCCACTGAGGAGCCCCACCTCCACCTCCAGGAGTTCCTGATGATCTGCAGCACTGTCCACGATCGCCATGTGGACCAGGACACGATCCGGATGATAGCCTTCCCGTTTTCACTGGCAGATAGAGCAGCCACCTGGTTGAAGCATCTTGGGAGGTTTGTCTACACCTGGGAGCAGCTCCGCACCGAGTACTTGAACAAGTACTATCCACTCGGGCGGACGAATGCAGCGAGGGCCCTGATCAGCAACTTCTCCATGTTCCCCAACGAGCAGTTTCACGAGGCATGGGAGAGGTTTCGAGAGCTCCTAGACCGATGCCCGCACCACGACATCTCCAAGCCGAACCTAGTTCAGAGTTTTTTCAGCGGGTTGACGCCAGAGCTTCAGGGTCTGGTGAACGCTTCTTGCGGCGGGTCCTACTTTGCCAAGGACCACGACCAGGTCTGGGCCATCTACGAGGAGATGGCCGAAAACTACATGGTGATGTCCCAGACCAGGTTGTATACTCAGAAGACCCAGCCACAGCAGCCAGGACCCGTGCAGTACCAGCGGATAGCACGGGTAGATGCAGGTCCATCCAGTTCGTCCGCAGCCGCAGCAGCACAGGCAGAGTCGACAGCTGCGGACATGGGCATTATCAGCGAGAAGTTGGACCGCATGGAGCTGATTGAGAAGAAGCAGTGCCAGAGCATCACTCAAATGGAACAGATGGCACAGGTTCTGAGCGACATGAAGACCCAGCTCATGTGTCTTCAGGAGGCACAGACGGCTTCTCAACCCCGTCTTCAGTCGCGAGGCGACTCCGGCAGCAGCAGCAGCTCGTCCCAGCGCTCCAGCACCCCTGTGCAGCCTAGACAGGTTCATCTTGTACAGGCGGAGCCGTACCAGCAGCCGTAGCCCACCTACCAGTCCCCACCATCTCCAGACATGCAGATGGTGGTATACCAGCCGGACCAGCCTCTGGCAGTACTCCCACCAGCCCCCTACGATGCCGAGCCGTTGATGGATGTCAACGGGATTTGGTATGACCGTCCCCAGCCTGGGTTCCGACGAGACCATCCCGGATTCAGGTGGGGGAGTGGTGGTGCCCAGCCCTAGTAGCAGCCGTCAGGACAGGGAGGGCAGTACTCCCAGCAGAGAGATCACCAGCCGCAGCAGCAGCCCCCAGCATATCAGCAGCACCAGCCATCATCCTTCGGTCCTCGTCCCTATCAGCAGCAGGGACAGTCGTGGAGACGTGAGCAGCAGGCTCACCCAGTTCAGCAGCAGCACCCTTCCTCATACCCCTCTTACCACCAGCAGCAGTTCCAGCAGCCTCACCCCCAGAGAGGCTACCCGTCGGGCTCCCACGAGAGCCCCGCTTTGGATGACATCGCCCGCCTCCTCACGGACCAGCAGGCCACATTCAGACGGGAGATGGACGAGTTCCGCCAGGAGATGCGGGACTTGGTGAGAGGGAAGGCCGCCATTCCAGCCCAGATCGAGCCGAATCCGAATAACCTCAAGAGGAAATCTGAGCAGGTAGTACACACTGAGTTTGCCACTCCTAGTGACCCATTTGTTGATACATCTTCGGATCTATTTGATGCTAATTTTGTCACACTTAGGAGCGGTAAGACCCCAGCAGGCGGCGGCGCCTCATCTGAGCTTCACCACGAGGATACTGCAGAGGCGCCACATGAGGAGGAGGAGAGCGGTACTGAGGCCGCTCCAGATGTTGACGGTGGCACTGAGGCCACCAAGGATGCTGATCCCACCGGCGGTACTAAGGCCGCCGCTTCACCAGATCGAGGAGGTGGTGCTGAGGCCACCCGTTTAGCTGAACCAGCCCGCGGTACTGATGCCGCGAGACGTCTACCAGCAGCAGCAGCAGAGCCAGCCCGTGGTGGTACTGAGGCCACCGGTGTTTGTGTTGAGAGAGATGTTGTCTTTCCTCGCCTTGATGTATCTCAGGACTTTGGTTTGAATAAAGGAAAAGGTTTAGTTTCTTCTGGTCCCACTGTGGTGCATGATGTATGTGTGGATCCGGTCATCGAACCGTCTAGGCCTTTTCCTAGTCCTTCATCTGCGAAGGACCCCGTGATCCCCTTCCCTAGAGCCCTTCAGATGGGGAAGGGGAAGAAAAAAGAAAATCCAAAAAAGAGAGAGCTTGAGGAGTTCAGCCAGAGCATGATCGATCGATTCCACATACAGCTGACCCTCCAGGAGGCTTTGCAGCACATCCCCCTTCTCCAGCGATCATTGAGAGACAGGACGACAGTCAGGAGGAGGAGGAGGAACCACACTTCAGAGATCCATGTGCTGACAAAAGCCACGTGTTTTGCGATCCAGAACCGACTGCCAGCCAAGAGGCCAGATTCAGGGGCTCCGTATGTCAGATGCCAGATTAGCGAGCAAAGGTTCGACCGTACTCTTCTAGATAGCGGATCATTGATAAACCTTCTTCCGGCATCCCTTCTCGACCGCTTCGAGTTGGGCACTCTTCGACAGAGCAGGACAGTCCTTCAGTTCGCTGATCGATCTGTCAAGAGGCCGAAGGGGTTATTACGAGACGTTATCTTCACAATTCAGGGCCTGAAATTCCCCGTGGACTTCGTAGTGTTGGACATGGAGATCCCTGAGTCAGTG
The DNA here is from genome assembly GCA_037367405.1 of Ottelia alismoides. Taxonomy (NCBI): domain Eukaryota; kingdom Viridiplantae; phylum Streptophyta; class Magnoliopsida; order Alismatales; family Hydrocharitaceae; genus Ottelia; species Ottelia alismoides. The sequence goes on along the minus strand of JAZKJV010001435.1, from coordinate 60,844 downwards.
GCCGATACCCCCATCATCCTTGGTCGTCTGTTCTTGGCCACAACCAAGGCGGTGACTGATCATGATAGCGGGAAGGTGTACTTTCGCGTCGAGGGCGAGAGTATACAAATAGAGACGGTCGAGGACTACAGAGCTAGAGAGAGAGCCCGCTCAGATGCGAGTACAGATACAGAGCAGCTGACAGACGCAGAGCCGGACATCCACCAGGACTGTGATTTTGTAATCACAGACGATGAGGCAGCTTGGGCAGATCCTGCAGCACAGACCATCCTCTCATATTCAGATACAGCTGATGCCGAGATGATAGCAGAGGAAAGTCTGGAGAGCACAACCCTGGTTCAGGATACCATAGAGGCAGCAGGGCCGGTCCTTGATCGCGACACGATGTTTAGTGATGGTGGTGCTGAGGCCACCTTGCTTTCCGGTGGTACTGATGCCACCGCGGTTGATACAGATCCCTTGGATTTAGAGTCTGATTGGGCAGATTGCTATGATCAGATGCCAGACCTGAGTCCACCTGAGCCTATACATGAGGAGGAGGTAGATGCAGAGCCGAGCAGAGACAGTGCAGTTGAGCAGCCTTCTTCCGATCCAGTTTGCGAGAGTACGCTTTCACTTTCCCAGGCAGATTTGGCAGACTTAGCAGCTTTCACTCAGTTTCTTCCACAGCCAGATTTGCCAGCACCCAGCATTCCAGAGCTGAAGCCGCTCCCTACTTCGCTGAAGTATCGATTCCTTGCGGGCGAGCCAGAGATGTACCCAGTCATCATCTCCGCCGAGTTGACTGGAGAGCAAGAATCCCGTTTGATGGGGGTTCTTGAAAAGAACCGCAAGGTGATCGGATGGAGCGTAGCAGATCTCCATGGGATTAGTCCATCAGTGTGCTCCCACCATATCTATCTCGAGGAGGGGGCGAAGCCGTCGCGTGAGTTCCAGCGGCGACTGAACCCCAACCTGAGAGAGGTTGTGATGAAGGAAATATCAAAATGGTGGAGTGCAGATTTTATTTATCCCATTTCCGACTCCAAGTGGGTTAGCCCCTTGCATGTGGTGCCCAAGAAGACGGGCATCACGACTGTGATCAGTGAGTCGGGAGAGGAGATTGCTACACGAGTACCCACCTCTTGGAGGGTTTGTGTTGACTACAGGAGACTCAACCAGGCCACCAAGAAGGACCATTTCCCCCTGCCTTTTATTGACCAGATCATTGAGAGACTGGCAGGGAAGAGCCATTATTGCTTCCTGGATGGGTACTCAGGCTACAACCAAGTGGCCATCGGTCCTGAGGATCAGGAGAAGACCACCTTTACCTGTCCCTTCGGCACATATGCTTTTCGACGCATGCCATTTGGGCTATGCAATGCCCCTGCGACTTTTCAGAGGTGCATGCTGTCGATCTTTTCGGACATGGTAGGGGAATGTTTGGAGGTCTTCATGGACGATTTCTCGGTCTACGGCGACGGATTCGACTCCTGTCTTGACTGCCTAGACCGGGTACTCCAGCGATGTATTGAGTTTCATTTGGTTTTATCTTGGGAGAAGAGTCACTTCATGGTGACTCAAGGGACGGTGCTTGGCCATATCATCTCCAACAGGGGCATGGAGGTTGATCCGGCCAAGGTTGATGTCATTAGGAAACTCGCACCACCGTCCAATCTGAGGCAGCTACGGTCATTCCTGGGGCACGTTGGATTTTATAGGAGATTTATTCAGGATTTCAGCAGGATTGCCCGACCGTTGACTGACCTCTTGACGAAAGACACCGAGTTCCTTGTCGATGACAAGTGTCTTTCGTCGTTCGCGACTCTCCAGCAGTGTGTTATTGAGGCTCCTGTCCTCCAGCCGCCTGATTGGTCTCTCCCATTCGAGATCATGACGGATGCCTCCGATTTTGCCGTAGGGGCAGTGCTGGGACAGAGGAGGGATGGAGTTCCATTTGCCATACACTATGCTAGCCGCACTTTGGATTCCGCCCAGCGGAATTACACGGTCACAGAGAAGGAGATGCTAGCCGTAGTGTTTGCCCTAGATAAGTTCAGATCGTACATCATCGGATCTAGAGTGACTTTGTTTACAGATCACACCGCCATCAGGTACCTCATGGCAAAGAAGGATGCCAAGGCCAGACTGACTAGATGGATCCTTCTACTCCAGGAGTTCGACATTGAGATCAAGGATAAGCCTGGAGTCAAGAATGTGGTGGCGGATCATCTCTCCCGACTAGAGCAGCCTGAGGATTCTGAGCAGATTGACCCTATTAGAGATACCTTCCCAGATGAGGCGATCCTTGCTATCGCCTCACTCCCATGGTACGCCGATATTGTGAACTTTCTCGTTGCTGGGAAAGTCCCACAAGATTGGCCCAGGCAGAGGCTTGAGACCTTCCTCGCGAAGGCCAAGTCCTACCATTGGGAGGATCCCATCCTTTACCACGAAGGAGGGGACAGCGTCTGGCGTCGGTGTATTCCTCAGGAGGAACACCATAGCGTCCTAACTTACTGCCACAAGCTTGAGGCAGGAGGACATCATTCTGGGAGGAGAACGGCACAGAAAGTACTCCAATCCGGCTTGTGGTGGCCTACCCTCTTCAAGGACTCAGATGAGTTCGTGAAGAGGTGTACTGACTGTCAGAGGATGGGCACTTGTGGACAGCGTGATATGATGCCGATGCAGCCCATTCACTTCTGTGAGGTTTTTGACGCATGGGGCATCGATTTCATGGGTCCATTCCCTAAGAGTCAGGGATTTGAGTACATTCTGTTGGCCGTAGATTATGTGAGTCGTTGGGTGGAGGCTATCCCCGCCCAAGCCGCTGATGCGAGGACAGTTTGCAGATTTTTGAGGAAGCACATCATCACGCGGTTCGGGGTTCCACGAGTTCTGATTTCTGATGGGGGATCTCACTTCATCAACGACCAGGTGAAGGCACTTGCTAGCGAGTTCGGCATAGACCATCGTGTTGCTACACCTTACCATCCACAGACGAATGGTCTAGCCGAAGTGTCGAATAGGGAGATCAAGACTATTCTGCAGAAAGTCGTCCGCCCTGACCGAAAGGATTGGTCACAGCTTTTGGATTCGGTCTTGTGGGCATATAGGACGTCTTTCAAGACACCTTTGGGCACATCTCCCTTTCGCCTCGTATATGGCAAGCCATGCCATTTACCTGTTGAGCTGAGGCACAAGTCACTTTGGGCAGTTACAGATATTTTGATGGATCCAGATGGTATGGGAGACCAGAGGAGGGCAGAGTTAGCTGCCCTGGAGGAGCTTAGAGATGCAGCGTTCTCAAGCAGCCTACATTATAAGGAGAAAGTCAAGGAGTGGCATGATTCTCATATCAGCCACAAGCATTTTGAGATTGGACAGAGAGTATGGCTGTTTGATGCGAGGCTACGATTATTTCCAGGGAAGCTACAGAGCAAATGGAAGGGACCTTATCTGGTTAGAAAGGTACACGACAACGGTAGCATTGACATATCTGAGTTGTCTTCTGAGAGTACCTTTCGAGTGAACGGCCAGCGGCTCAAGCCATTTCTAGATCATGAGCCGCGGGTCGTTGATCTTGCCCCTATTCATTTTGCGTGAGATGTGGTCTTTGACTCACATCTAATGCATCTCACGCCTGAGTTTCACTGTTCTTCCACCTTGTATAGATCCAGATGTCCACATCACCACATTCTTTAGTCCCACATCCCATTCTCCATCTTGTGATTATGCTATACTTAGGGTGCACTTTACCCTAAGTATAGGGGGGATGTGAGGCCTTTCGGGTATTTCTTTTGTTTCTGTCTACCCCTGTTTTTGCTGCCTATACTTAGGGATATTTCACCCTAAGTATAGGGGGGGTAGACCCTGTACATTCTGCACTCAGGTTTTCCCTTAGTATACAGCCTGCTATACTTAGGATTACTTGATCCTAAGTATAGGGGGGGAGACCTGGGCCCCTCTTGACTTTTCATTTCCTTTTTGTATAGCTTTCCTTTTCACTTTCCTATACCTAGCACGAGTTATGTCTTATTCATCGCTCTTGACTCTGAGGACATCGTTCGAGCTAAGTATAGGGGGGTGTGTATATATTTCATATATACTTTAGCCATAACTCGTACTTTGTGTGAGTGTGTTAATAAACAAAAATAGCTAAAAACCACAAAAATTAAAAAAAAAATTTTCATGTACATAATCCTCTTTTATTTGCACATACATAGCTAGTGTACAAATTATTTTTGTAAAAATGATTTCAAAAATCTTTTGTGTAAAGCTTGTGTAAATATTTTTGTATCAAAATTATATATATAGTACAAAATTTTTCCAAAATGTTTTGAAAATCAAAAGTTTGCAAAAATCTTGTGTAAATGTGTGTAAATATCTTTTTGCAAAACTTGCACTTCATGCATCATCCATTCATGATTTCAAAACATTTTTCAAAAATTTTGCATGATTGTAAAATTTGTGTAAATAAGCATCTTTTTGTACATATGTATATAGTTTTTCTGGATGATAGTTGACATTTAAACTAGCCTGGAATCAAATTGAGAAATGGAGCTTGATTAAGATCTTAATCCACCTAACTTCTAAGAGGAACCTTATAGGACTTAGGTTTAAGGCTTTTCAGGTCCATGGTGACTTAATTCTTTGAGTCCACTAGGCTATGACCACATGTCATCTTAATGAGCCTAAGTAGAGCATTTAACAACAACACATGACTCATAGAGATTATGGCTTTACTTGGACACCAACACTATGCACCGAGCTCTCTACGGATGAGGTGGTGAGGAGGCAGTCTTCCTTGACTTGGGGTAGCATATGAGGGTAGTACTTCTAGGCGGAACCTCTCTTCTTCTTTTAGTGAAGGAAGTGCGTCTCAACTTGGTCTGGTTGCCATGAGGTCTAACGACGGGAGTTGTGGGTTGCAATAAAGCTTCAAAAGAGGGATAGTCTACTGGCTTAAGAGGAAAAACTCCTTGTATATATGCTGCACATGTATATGTTGTACAGATGCACTTGAAAAAAAAATGTGCAAAAAGAAAAGAACTCCAAAAAAGTGGTGGGTCTGATAGAAAATGATAATCCCACCGGAGTATGTATATAGAGTGCAATAAGCAAAGCTTGGTTTCATGATCCACCTGTTGTAGCTTGCAGCAGGGAGACTTGGCTACACTGGTCAAGCTCCCAAGGGTACTTGGCTACACTGGCCTTGACCCATTCTCTTCTTCCCCCTCTTCTTGAGCCGGTTGAACTTGAACTTAGAAGGGAATACCCCGCTCCTCGAGGAAAGAGTGGCCAGATTGAGGTCATAGAGTTACCTTGTTGGGGAGGGTTGTCAAGTTGCCATTTCTGAGGTGGAGAGCTTAGACTCCACATTCACAGGACAAGAAAAGATTCATGGTCTTCAGGGTTTGTGATTGATGACTTGTTCTGATCTGGAGCATTGAGGAGTCTTGATTATAGATTAGTGGAACTTGGAGGCTGTTGAGTTTTAAGCTTAAGTCTAAATAAGGTTCCGACACATTAATAATCCAAAGATCTGATCGAGCTCCATACCCCAATTTAATGAAGGCAAGTTTAATAATCAACCTTGATCCATGTACATCCTCTTTTTCTTTTTCTTTCTTTCTTTTTCACTTCCTTTTCAAATAAGTGTTTGCTAAGGGACTAGCAAAGTTAAGTATAGGGGGGTGATGAATACCCATTCATCACTCTTTATTCGTATATTTTAGCTACAAAAACCTTTGCAAATGCATGTAGATATGTGTAAATAGGAATAATTACCAAAAGCATGCATTGTGTAAAAACCTATAATTAGCATGTTTTTGTGCAAAAATAAAAGAATAAAGATTAAAAAGAAAAGAGGGAGATATTTAAAATAAATATTGAGCAACCTAACCCAAGGGAGGGCTCAGCATGGCCTGACCGCATAAAAGCCAAAGTAGAGGGAGATAGGGGCTCTTGTGTATATATTTATGTAAATAAATAAAAATATTTTCCTCACCAAAAATACACTTGTAAATATTTGTATATATTTATAAAAACATAAAAACAAAATAAAAAGATAAAAATTAAAAAGAATAAAAAATATCCCTTTCATCATGTACATATGCCACATCTATGTATTTATTTAACCTTGAAAATAAATAAAATTAATTTTTAAACTTTTTGTAAATATTTTATATTATATATTATAAATAAATAAAATAATAACAATTAAAATCAAAACAAAATAAAAATAGAAAAATCAAAAATACAAAAATACACTGTACATATACCATGTATATAGATGTAAACATCTATTTATTTTACCTATGTACATAAATAATAAAAATCAAACAAAAACATCCTTTTATTCCTTATTTTATACTATAAATAAATAAAATATAAAATAGGAATAAAATTGTACAAAAATAATAATTAAAAACCAAAAATCAAAAGCCTACATATTGTATATATACCTATATATAGCTATATAATGTAAATACCTTATTTTTATTTCTAAAAATTAATTAAAAATCACCAAAAAATAGAAAAAAATAAAATAAAAATATTTCATGTTTTAACTTTTTACAAATTCGGCCATTTGCTACCTTATTTTTCAATTCCAAACTTTAGCCACGTGGCCTTCACCCATTGGCCCTGGGGGATGTTGACCGCCCGGTCAACTCCCCCCCCAGGACCACTTCCCACGGGTCTGCTGCGCCCGACCCATCTTCTCGGATTTTTCCCATGCAGACCCGACTCCTTTTTGCCCAAACCCCGGGTCCGGATTGCTCACGTCATACCCGAGAACCTCGCCGGAGCCTTCGCCTCGGGATCCGCGCGCTACATCGCCCTACCCATGCCCTTCTTCCCGGACCCGCCAGCATACTTAAGCTTTGCTCCGCCACCCTAATTCTCCATCTTTGGCCATTCCCCTTCTTCCTTGTGAGCTCCAGAGTGACCGCACGAGTGACAGCGAGCGTCTCCGCCTGTTGCAGCGAGGCGAGGAGGAGGAAACCACTGATCCGGCGATACACCCGCCGCAGCTCCGCCACCTGGGCGAGCTTCGAGCCTCGGGCCGAGACGACCCTTGAGGCCAAGACCAGGAGCACCCCCTGCTCTTCCCCAGTCTCATCGATCATTCAGGTAGCCCCTTAGCTTAGCTATTTCATCTAATTTCCGTTTACCCCCAATCTTCGCCGTCGTCGTATTCCTTCGATTCACCCCGGTTCCGACCACCGTTCGACCATCGGACCCGACCCACACGTTCGCCTTCCTCCGCCGCACGTTCTGCACCCACTCACACAACCCAGCTCACACAGGAGCTGGGAACCGGGCTCCACCGTCTTCCACCTTCGCCGGAGCCCGCCGCCCCGACGCACCAGTCACCTTCACGTCGCCTAACTGGGTCGAGGCACTTTGCCCTCGACCCGCGAATCTCCTGAGGGGTTTTGCAGGTCCAGCAGAGGCCATCTGAGGCCTCTCGATATTCAGCCCAGGAGCTTCACCTCCGCCACCCTCGTCGGAGCTCCCCCGAGCTCAGCTGGGGCATCGGAGGACATCAGCAGCTGCACACCTTCACGCCGGAGCTCCTCCGATACTCAGGCGCAGCAGAGGAGGCCGGAGGCGCCTTCACGAGGCCGGCGAAGTTCGCCGGCCATCAGTTCTTCCAGCATCCTCCAGAGCCGTTGATCGTGCCTCCTCGCTCCAGTTCTGATCTGAGCCGTCCATCTCCGGAGCTGTCTTGAGCGTTCGATCCGAGGAGACGCCATCTGGAGCGCCCACCAGCCGCACCCGTCAGATCAGCCACGTGGAGTGCATCCAACGACCCCGCTTAATAAAGGGTAATTTACCCTTAGGCCCTTATCTTTGTTTTATTTCGTTTGAGTCCTGTAAATATTAAAACCAGTTATTTAGTTTTAGGTTTATTTGCACAATGGACCCTGAGCTTTAGTGTAATTGCATATATACCCCTGCCTGTTGTGATACACGTGCTTCGTCACGTGTTGTTTGGGTTATTTGCAGTCTTTACCCTTGTAGTTCTGGTTGTTATTAAATGAATGAAAGGTTTTAGTTAATTGCATTTATACCCCTGTGCGTGGTTGTTTTGCGCATGTGCGTTATTTTTTGGGTTATTTGCAACCGAGCCCCCTGGACTTTTGGTACGTGTTACCAATAGGTCCTTGGGACTTATTTTCCTTACATATAGGTCCCTGAGTGCCCCAGGCACGCGCTTGGTGTGTGATTTGCTGGGTTAATTGCACCGGGACCCCCAGAACTTTGGGTATTTGCATTCCAGTCCCTATGCACAGTACCCTTTTGTTATTTTTGAATAAAATATCAAATCACCTCCAAATTCGATGAAAATTTGACACATGGCTCCTGCCATGGTGTAGGATTTTTATGAATTTTTGAGGACATTTTTGATTGTGTTTGCTATTTTTAAAAATTCAAAAACCTTAGTTTTTGCTACTGTCTAGATTGAAAAATCACAAAAAATATAAAAACTCCCCTAAAAATTCTATAAAAATTAGCAACTGTTTAGTTTGTGTTCCTTGATTTTCTAGCCAATTTTGGCTATTTTTCAACACTGGAAAACCTTAAAAACTTAAAAACACCAAAAAACCCATAAAAATTCTAGTAAATATATTAAAAAACCAAAAACAATAAAATTGGTACCTAAATTTTCCTTATTTTATCTATTTTACAGGAAAATTACCTCCAGGCCATTTTGAGCTCCTTAGGTATTTTATCTAGGGACTTTTGGCCTGGCTGGACAGTACCTCTTGCTTTTAGCATTGTTTGATTTTTAGAAAATAAAATAAACATCAGAAAATTATCAAAAATTCACCAAAAACATAAAAAATGTAAAACACATAAAAATATTTTTGTTTTAATTTTTGGTTGATTTTTGATGCATTAAATAAATTGTTGAAGTGAGCTTATTTGTGTTTTCCTTATTTTCTTTACATATTAAAAATCCAAAAAAAAATATAAAAATAATTAAAAACCACTAAAAAAATATTTTGTCTTTTATTTTATTTGTTTTTACTACTTCGTAGGCCTTCGGCCAATCCGTGCTCCTTGAGTTCGACCCTGGGAGCTATACCAGGTTAACACATAGCAGGACCGCTATTCGTGCTTGATTGATTTTATTTGTATCGAGTGGTTCATTTTTCTTGATTTAGCGCATCTGAGCGACCGAGGTCGCAACGACCATTTTTGTACCTTTACCTTAGTCGTTTGGATCGCTCATCAACCCTGTCCGGTCAAAACCATTAGTGGTCATAAGTACTTTGCTGTTTTTGTGGATGACTACAGTCGCTTATCTTGGGTATTCTTGTTAAAAGAATGTTCAGAAATTAATATCGTTGTCAAGAACTTCTTTCATTATGTCAAAAATTTCTTCTCTAATACTATTAAAATCTTTCATTTTGATAATACTAAGGAATTTACTCAGAATGACTTGATAACCTTTTTTACCTCCCAGGGAACCATACATCAAACATCTTGCCCATATACATCCCAACAAAATGGGGTTGCTGAAAGAAAACTGAGACACCTTCTTGATATTGCTCGATCCTTACTCACCCATATGAATGTTCCTAAGATATATTGGGGCAATGCTATCCTTACTGCTGTTCATCTTATAAACATGGTCCCCTCTGCTTCTCTACATGGCTCCACTCCCTTCAACTTAGTATATCCAAAGGAGAAACCTTTCCCTCTGCCCTTATGAATTTTTGGATGCACTGCCTTTGTCCATAATTTCCATACCACGGACAAATTATCTGCTCGTGCTATCAAATGTGTTTTTCTAGGGTATTCTCAAACTCAAAAAGGATACATATGTTACGATCCTACATGACATCGTTACTATGTTTCTCTTGATGTCACCTTCTTTGAACAAAACCGCTTCTTTACTCAGACAGTGTCCGATATTCCCCTAAAATTCCCCCCTCCAACAATTGTGTATAAAAGAAGAACTGTGCCTAATCCTGTTCAGGTTCCTTTACCTATTCCACTATTGTAGGACACTACGCCATCCTCGAGTGCTCCCACCAATGCTATCCCGGATAGTCCTCAGGAGCTACCTATCGCATACGAAGAAAAAAGAGGCAATGTACACTTCATCCAATATCTCATTTCACCTCTACTAATGGGTTATCTTGCTCTGACAAAAGATATGCAGATGCCATAATGGCTATTTCTGTTCCCAAAAATCATCATAGTGCATTACAAGATGAGGGTGGAGAATGCAATGAATGAAGAAATGGAAGCATTACAGTCTCGAAAAATATGGGACCTTGTCAAATGCCCTCCTGGATGTAAACTAGTTGCATGTCGCTGGATCTTCACTACAAAGCAGTCCCCAGACGGTTCTATTCCTCGTTTAAAAGCAAGACTTGTAGCAAAGGGCTTTACTCAAACATACGGGGTAGACTACTTCAAAACATTCTCCCCTGTGGCTAGAATGGGATCCATACGAACTATCATCTCTGTGGCTGTGAACAAGGGGTGGCCTCTATTTCAGTTAGATGTCAATAATTCATTTCTATATGGAGAGAGCTTGACGAAGAAGTCTACATGATGCAACCCCCAAGTTACGAAGTTGAGGGGGAGTATGTATGCCGACTTCACAAATCTATCTACAGACTAAGCCGAGTCCAAGAGCTTGGTTTGATAGACTGAGTACAGAGATCGGCACCATGGGCTTCCAGAGGACTACATCTGACTATTTGATTTTTGTCAGGAGACGATATACTGGTGTTGTAATTCTTGTTGTATATGTAGATGATATGGTTATTACTGGAGATGATGACCAAGGGATACTAGAAACCAAGGCTTTCTTGCAAAAAGTATTCGTCACCAAGGATCTTGGACAACTTCGCTATTTTCTAGGCATAGAAGCTCTACGCACTAAGAAAGGCTTACATATGTCATAGAGGAAATACTGCCTTGACATACTAACTGAGGGAGGACTACTTGGGTGCAAACCCTCAGGAATTCCAGCAGAGCCTAGAAAACATTCTGCATCCAATGATCCTCTCTTTGAAGACACTACACGATATAGGAGCCTGGTTGGCAAACTTCTATATCTTACAGTTACTAGACCTGATATATCTTATGCTGTAAGCAGAGCCAGCCAATATATGGAGAAACCATGCTACATCCATTGGTAAGATGTTCTTCAAATCCTTTGCTACCTAAAAGACTCGCCAGGACGAGGAATCTTCTATGGGGTAAATGGTCACACAAATCTTACTGCATATGCTGACGCCGATTATGCAAGCTCTCCTGAAGACCGTCGATCTACAACTGGATATGCCATGATGGTAGTAGGAAACCTTGTTGTTGGAGAAGCAAGAAACAAGCAGTTGTTTCAAGATCTAGTACTGAAGCTGAATATAGAGCAATGGTTCAGGCTACATGTGAGATCACGTGGCTGCTCACTTTTCTACAAGAACTAAATGTTGCTACATCCACTCCTATTCCCTTGTACTGTGACAACAAATCAGCTACCTACATTGCTATCAATCCTGTGTTCCATGAGAGAAAAAAACATATTGAGATTGATTGTCACTTTATCAGAGATGCTGTACGAGGAGGGAAGATAACCACGCCGCACATTCCAACAGATCTTCAACTTGCTGATATTTTTACCAAGGCAATGACTAAGAAGCGGCTTTCTTGGATAACTTCCAAGTTGGGCATGATTGATGAATATGCTCCAACTTGAGGGGGAGTGTTAGAGATTACCGTATATTGTTGTTTATTTATTTACCTCTATTTCCTTATGCATTGTTTCCCTATGTATCACTGTTTCCTTATGCACTGTTTCCCTATGTATCACTGTTTCCTTATGTACTGTTTCCCTATGTAACCCCATAGGGGTATTTGTGTAAGTTCTCCTCTGAGCACCCTAGGGTTTAGTCCTATATAAGGACCCCTAGACCTCACAGAATAAACACACAATATTCTTCTCTTCTTTTCTCCACAACAATAATATGGTTTGATCTTCCTCACTGATCTTAACATCTACATTCTCCAAATCAATAATAATTGAATCAAATTTATCGAGATGGGAGAGTATAGATGTACCTTCTGTCATTCTCAAACTATATAACTTCTACTTCAAATATAACTGATTTTCCATAGTCTTCTTCATGTAAATCGCTTTCAGCCTATCCCACATTCCTTTGGAAGTCATCTCCGTAACAACTTCCTGTAAAACCATGTTAGAGAGATTTAAAATAATTGTAGATCTTGCCTGTTTATCTAAAACTGCAAACTCCTCTGCCTTCATTTCTGCTGGCTTCTTCTCTGCTCCTTCGAGTGCCACCTCACACTTGTCCTGAATGAGAATGGCCTCCATCTTGAGCCTCCACATCGCAAAGTTGACATTTTGGTCAACCTTTTCGATTGATGTTTTTGTTACAGTCATGGTACCGCTCTGATACCAGTTTGTTAGGCAAACTACATTTTCGATTCAAACCAGTAGATCGCAATTGAAATACAACAAGATAAAGAGAAGAAGTAAAATAAAATAAATACGGAGATTTACGTGGTTCGACCAACTTGACCTACATCCACGGCCGGAGGAGGAGCCCCAGAATTCAGAATAAATTAGATCCATCCTGCCTCGGAGCAAAAATATTAGCTCTGAGAAGAAAAGGTGAGGAAAGTTCTAATGCAACCATATGAAGGTTCACGATAAATACAAAGGCAAAGATTCCCTAAATGGCAACGAAACTCGTGTTTCATATGTTGCTACTGCTACTTTGGTGAAGTTCTCTTTATTAAGAATTTTTTGTCTCGATTCTTCTGTGTGGCCTCATATACCATTATGTTGCAAACATTTGCTTATAAAAATCCTATAAATGATACAAAATACCCTAATAAATCACTTACTAACCCAACTCAAATAACACTAGCATCATTGATTAGGCTTCGTGGACTCCGTCTCTAAGCCCCTACAAAGGAGCATTGACTTTGATCCTTCCAAGTTTAAAGATAGCAACAACTTCTGGAAACCTGATGATGATTTCAGAGAGATACAACAAGAAGACATTGCATTTTTTTGTCCCGCCCACCATGTATAAAAGAAACCGATTATGTATATGTACTTTGTGCATGTCCCAAGATTTGAAACAAAAGTGTGAACCACCATATAGCACATACTGGAGATCTTAATTTTTATTTGTCAAAAAGGATTGCTGCAGGAAGTACAATGATAGTTAAAGCATGGCTGAGTTGTTAGTAATACATATGTGACATTAGCAATAATCCAACCCCTGTGCATTGCTTCTACCTGCCATTTCTTGCTATCATCTAAAAGATTATAGGTACTCCAACAATAAAATTATTCTTTTCGAGTGTACAATTCCAAAAATTTTGTCTTCTTCGAGGTTAACTGTACAAAAAATATCATTTTCTCAGACTTTCATGATGTATCCATCTTTATAACACAATTCTCCTTAAACAGTGTCTATTTCCTAAACATAATTCTAACTCTGATTGGTTGATTGGATGTAGGGAAGAAACTAGTCACTAAAAATTCATTTCTATTTGGACAATGAATCTTTACGGAAGGTGCATGACTATCAAACACCTAAACGAGTGCAGTATGTATTCTGTGCAAGTCAGCAAACCTTACCATAAAATAATTTACTGTAATAGTCATGCTGACGGGCATTATTACATGCAGCTAATACTAGCAAAGAGAATTAGGAGTAATTTTGTACATAACTTCTCTGACACAAATTTGGAAGCCGATTTTACATTAAAGAATATCAAGAAAACTGCAACTCAAATTAGTTTCTCCTTCGTGTATGCGCTGCAACAGCAGGAACTGAAATATATGCATTTGCTGTAGTATATTGGACAACCAAAAGCATACAATGATTGGTAAGCCAATCAACAAAGGATCATATCAAATGAAAGCATCTCAGCGAATACAAAATTTTTTAGGAGTCTTGGCTTAAAAAAAAGTTATCACCAAAACACTGCAATAGTTACAGGATACGGAGTTCTTATATTGAAGTGTACCGTAAACATATTAAGATTAATATTAGGGTTAATTGGGGCTGCCCCTGGGGGAGCTAACTTGGCTCTCCCGCCTCATTTCGCCCAATTTTTTTAATTTTTTTTTGAAAATTTCTTCCGTGGAATTTCATCACTATATCCCTATATTATGTCATTAAAATTTCGTACGAAACAAAGACTCCTACGGCCTCTGTCCAGATAGACATTTTTTAACGGTAACAGAATTGTTAAAAACGACCATGTCTGGATGGAGGCCCTAAGAGTCCCTGTTTCGCACGAAATTTTAATGATATAATATAGGGATATATTGATGAAAATCCACGAAGAAATTTTCAAAAAAAATAAAAAACCCGGACGAAATGAGGCGGAGGAGCCAAGTTCGCTCCCCCCATGGGGCAGCCCCATGGGGCAGCCCCATTTTACCCTTAATATTATAGTAAAGGAAAATATATCTCAATATTTATTCTTGGAAACGAACAAACCACTTAGGAAAAGGCTGAAAACAAAATTCTTAACCAGAAAAGATGGTTTTCGACAATTAGACTAGAACATACCTTCTGATTAATGAACTTATTTTTGCAACAAATTATATGAACTGTGTAGGGCAAACGAAGTCAGCGGGAGATAAAATGCACGAATTCTAGTCACAAGGAGCGAAAATTTAGCTTAAAACTACTGCCAGGTTTAGGCCGCATCAATTTAGGATGAGAGTTTTTATTGCATGCGCGTGAGGGCGCAAATCCGACAGGATACAACCTTGAAACCGAAACCAAACCTCTAAATCCAATCAAGGAGTCCTAGCATCCAACCCGAAGGACCGAAAGTGCGGAAAACGATAGCAAGAGGGAGGAACTGTACTTTGTCGAGGTGAGGAACGAGTCCCCTACGGCAAGGTCTTCGCATCGGTGTACTCAGGTCCCTATCAGAACTCCGTCGACCTCTGGGACGGAGCTCCGGCGGCTAGAGGGGTGGGGAATGAGGTCTGGTCGAGTAACCCTAGCCAAGCCCCATTTTATACTCGGGTTTGATTAATCGGATTCAGGTTCGGATCCAGATCCGATTATCCATCCACGATCTTAAAACGATCACATTTCTCTCACGTTCTTGGTACCGTTGGAAAGAGTACTACACTATTGACTACTTAATTGCTAAAATGAGATAACATATCATGTCTGAAATTTAAAAAGAAGAGAACGAAAGTATATATGAATTTGATCGAATTTCATATCTCGATCCGGATCGAGACCGGACTCGAATGGGCATTCGGTACTTAACCCGTATCACGATATTTCGATGTGTATCGGAGTTTCAAAGTCTTACATCAAGTCTTCCCAATTTTGGATTGTCATCAAGGTGGACGGAATGTGAGTGGTGATAGTGTCCCGTAATGATATGGGATTTTAATTGGTGTTAAGGGAGCAGGGATCTTCTGAGAGTAAACTTTGGAGGGCATCGATCTATTGAAGGCCATAAAGTACGTGAGCCCCAACCATCATTTACTTTGGGTCTACATATAATTTCCCATCTTGCTTCATACATTTGGTTTCCGTTTGTGTTAACTTGCCATAGGAATTTGTCATTATCATGAACCATGTATTTAGGTAGTTTGAGGGAGACCAACATGTAGGTAATCAAGGTGTGATAAAGGAGTTTGACAGCGTGACTCGAGAGGGAAGGGATAGCATATCAACCTTGCATCCATGCAGTTTTTCTTCGATTTTTTCAATTATGAGAGATCTTGAGGGAAGCAGTGTTGGGGATAATGGAGGATGCAATCGACCCAGGATATATCCCCCTAAATCTGTCCTGCAGCAAAGATGGCACAACAAGAATATATGTTCCCCACACGAGAACTCAAATGGCAACAAATGATAAGCACAAACACAAGCAAGCACAACAAGCAACCACGAGAGACACAGATTTTACGTGGAAACCCTTACTCAATGTGAGAAAGGGAAAAATCACGGGGCAAGACCGGCAACGATTCCACTACGATCAAATGGAGTCAAAGTTCTTCCCGATTTTGTTGCCCACAAAACCGAAGTACAAACCACGAGCACAATTGGTAGATCTTCTACAAGTAGCTAACTACCCTAGGTATCTAACAATACCAAACAACATGCTCAAATCCAAGATAGGTGAGTGACTTCCCTTGTGGACTCCCGGATGGAGACCCAAATCGAAGCACGGCTCCTTGAGGTCGTCCGCAACGACCTCCAAGCGGCTGCTCCTCTCAAGCACGCCCAAACGATGCTCCCACACCCAACTCCAAGCCCTAGCCGCTGTGCCAAAGCTCGAGCTGCTGCTGCCCTCGAGCACGGCCCCTCTCTCGCTCTCGTGAAGGAAGACGGAGAAGATGGGTTCCTAAAACCCTTGCCGCTGCTGCTGGAATGGGAAGAAATGGGGCTGTAATCGGCTGGAATGGAATGGCCGAATAGGGCTGTCGTGATTCCCTGGAATGAGGAAAAAAGGGGCTGCCGATTAGGGAGCCAAATGAAGGAGAAATATCAAAGAGCCCCCCTCCCAAGTTGGGGCTGGACAAACATCAAGTATACCCAACAACCTCCCCCTCCAACTCCAACAGGGAGGTGTTGTCATGGTGATTGAGATCAAGAAGAGGTGACACCGCTCAACTCTCTACAGAGCTGAAGCTTGTCACGAGTGACTGCGTTGGTCAACATGTTCGATGGGTTCTCATCTGTGTGTATCTTCTTCAACATGAACTGCTTCTGTTCAATTGCATCCCTCAGCCAATGGTATCTCACATCAATGTGTTTTGTCCGAGCATGGTGCATGGTACTCTTGCTCAAATCTATAGCGCTCTGGCTATCACAAAACACAACCGGCTCACTGTCATCCAATCTAAACTCACCAAGGAAGCATTGTAGCCACAATACTTTTTTCCCAACCTCTGCTGCTGCAATGTATTCTGCCTCGATAGTTGAAAGAGCAACACATTTCTGTAGCTTGGATTGCCAAGATATGGCTCCCCCTGCAAAAGTGAAAATGTAGCCTGAGGTGGACTTTCTCTGGTCCATGTCACCTGCCATATCCGCATCAATGTAGCCACAAAGTTTGGGATCTGACCTCCCAAACACAAGACACATACTTGAGGTCCCTTTCAAGTATCTCAAGATCCACTTCACTGCCTCCCAATGGTTCTTCCCTGGATTGGACATGAATCTGCTCACCACGCCCACTGCATGAGTTATGTCGGGTCTAGTGCAAACCATTGCATACATGAGGCTCCCAACTGCGGACTGGTATGGGATCTTGGTCATCTCTGCTTTCTCCTCAGAAGTAGAAGGACATGTCTCTTTAGTTAGATTGAAATGAGAGGCTAAAGGCGTACTGACAGGCTTGGCATTCTTCATGTTGAACCGCTCCAACACGTGTTCAACATAGCTCTCCTGTGACAACCACAACATGCGCTTCTTTCTATCCCTTATAATCTGCATCCCTAAGATGTGACTTGCCTTGCTCAAATCTTTCATCTCAAACTCCTTGGAGAGTTCTCTCTTGAGCTTTGCAATGAGGTTGGAATCAGGACCTACAATCAACATGTCATCCACATATATCAAAAGAATGACGAACCTGTCATTGGGAAGACGACGAATATATACGCATGGGTCGGCTGCAGTCCTTTTGAAGCCCTGCTTTCCCATGAAAGCATCAAACTTCAAGTACCACTGTCTCAGGTCTTTCTTCAAGCCATAGAGATTCTTCCTCAACCTGCAAACCATGTGCTCTTTCCCTCTCTCTTGAAATCCCTGTGGCTGCTCCATGTAGATCTCTTCCTTCAAATCACCGTGAAGAAACGTCATCTTCACATCCATCTACTCCAGCTCAAGGTCCATGCTAGCAACAAGTCCTAGCACAATTCTCACTGAGTTCATCTTCACCACTGGAGAGAAGATCTCATCATAGTCCACTCCTTCCTTCTTGTTGAATCCTTTCACTACCAACCTGGCCTTGTGCTTCACCTGCTTGCCATTGTCATCTGACTTCAGCTTGTAAACCCACTTGTTCTTCAAGGTTCTCTTCCCTATAGGAAGCTCAACAAGGTCATAAGTGTGATTCTTCTTGAGAGATGACATCTCTTCATTCATTGCATTCTGCCAATGACCCTTGTCCTTGTGCATTTGTGCCTCCTCAAAAGTGTATGACTCACCTGCATCTGTGAGCATCACATACCTGGAAGTAGGGTAACGGGATGATGGCTGGTGTGTCCTCTCAGATCGCCTGACCTGAGGCTCTGCTATGTCTGCAACTGGATGAGGTTGCTCCCCCTACCCTAGATTCCATGGACATGCATCAACGGGGTCTGCTTCTGGCTCATGCTGCTCTAGCTGCCCATCCTCTCCACCTGTACCATGTATTGGAGAGGAACCTGCATCCTCATCACTGTCATCATCCATGGAGATCTCATCTCCATCACCACTCTCAGTGGTGTCCTCAGCCAACGTCTGGTTCTCATAAAAGATCACATCCCTGTGCCTGGTGACTGTCTTCTTCCTTGGATCCTAAAGACGGTATCCAAACTCCTGATCTCCATAGCCAAGAAAAATACAAGGCACTGCCTTGTCATCCAACTTCTTTCTCTGCTCCTTTGGTACCAATGCATAAGCCTTGCATCCAAACACCCTCAAATGAGCATATGAGGGGTCTTTCCCTGTCCAAACACGCTCTGGAATATGAAAACCCAAAGGAACCGATGGAGATCGGTTTACCAAGTAACTTGTGGTGCGAACTGCCTCAACCCAAAAGGTCTTGGGCAACTTCGCTGTCTTGAGCATACAACGAACTCTCTCAACAATGGTCCTGTTCATCCTTTCAGCTAGACCATTGTGCTGAGGTGTGCCTGGCTCTGTCCTCTCATGCCTGATGCCGTGCTCTGCATAATAGCCCTGAAAGCTATGGGAGGTGTACTCTCCCCCATTGTCCGTGCGTAGACACTTCAACAATTTTCCTGTTTCACGCTCAACCATGGCATGGAACCTCTTGAAGCAATCAAACACTTGATCCTTCGACCCTAGCACATACACCCACACCTTCCTAGATGCATCATCAATGAAGGTGACAAAATACCTGTTGCCTCCCAAAGAGGCCGTGTCCATGGGACCACAAACATCCGAGTGAACCAACTGTAGAAGGTCCCCCTTCACCTTGGATATGGCTCTGTATGGTGCACTCCTGCTCTTCCCAACCTCACATGCATCACAGGGAGATAAAGTGATGTCATTGTGGTAGGGGATCAACTCTCTCTTGCTAAGAAGCTGTAAGCCCTTCTGGCTCATGTGGCCAAGCCGACGGTGCCACAAATCTGAATTATCTGCTTCACTAGCATGCAAACTGCCATCCATGACCTTCACTCTAGTCATGTAGAGTGTGTGACACAAGATGCCCCTGGCCATGATGAGAGAACCCTTGCTAATCTTGCACTTGCTGTCGCCGAACTTCAGATGGTAGCCTTCACTATCTAGTTGTGAACCAGATATAAGGCTAAGCTGCACATCAGGAACATGCCTCACATTCTGAAGAGTCATTGAGCACCCAACATCCGTCTGGATCGAGATGGTGCCCATGCCAATGATCTTAGAGTAACTTTCGTTACCCATCATGACTCTCCCATAATCACCCCTAGTGTAGGTGGTGAAGAACTCTCTGTGTGAAGTCACATGATAGGAGGCGGCCGTATCAACGACCCACTCCAAATCACTCCATGTGTGCAAGTACTGGTCCTGGATGGTGAGAATCACCTCATCTGTACTTTCATCTGCCACAACTACAGCTAAATTCCCATCTTCCTTTTTCTGGTCTTTCTTGGCTTCAGCTTGCTCTCTCTTCCAAACCCTGTAATCTCTCTTCCAGTGATCGGGCTTCTGACAATGGTGACACTTTCCTCTACCTTTGGACTTGTCCCTGGATTTCTGCCTCTCTTGTGATGCTCCTCTGCTGCTGGATCTTCCTCTCCTCTCAACTGCATACACATGTGAAGAGGAGGATGCCTCTCCTGAAGAGCGACGTCTAATCTCCTCATTGAGGAGACTGCCCTTGACCATAGCCATGGTCAACTTGCTATCCTTCGCAGAGTTGCTCACGGTGACCACTAAAGTCTCCCAGCTGTCTGGCAATGAGCTCAAAAGGAGAAGTGACTGCAACTCGTCATCAAGTGTCAAACCCATGGAGGTCAACTGGTTGATGATGCTTTGGAAATCATTCAGATGCTCCGCCACTTTGCATACATCCTTGTATTTTAGGCTCACAAGTTTTCTAATTAAGAAAGCCTTGTTGGTTGCGATCTTCTGATCATAGAGTTCGGACAACTTGTCCCACAACTCCTTCGCATTCATCTCCTCGGCAACATGATGGAACACAGACATGTCAAGCCACTTCCGAATGGTACCAATGGCCTTTCGGTTCAACTTTGCCCACTCGCCCGCGGACGTATTCTCTGGCTTTTCGCTCTCTCCCTCCACCGTATCGTGGAGGTCCTTGCAATACAAGATGTCTTCCATCTTGGCTTTCCAAATCTGCCAGTTGCTTCTTGTGAGCTTAATCATAGTGCCTTCATCATCTTTGCCCATTACTCAAACCTGAGATTTGATACCACTTGTTGGGGATAATGGAGGATGCAATCGACCCATGATATATCCCCTTAAATCTGTCCTGCAGTAAAGATGGCACAACAATAATATATGTTCCCCACACGGGAACTCAAATGGCAACAAATGATAAGCACAAAAATAAGCAAACACAACAAGCAACCACAAGAGAGACGGATTTTACGTGGAAACCCTTACTCAATGTGAGAAAGGGAAAAACCACGGGGTAAGACCGACAATGATTCCACTATGGTCAAATGGAGTCAAAGTTCTTCTCGGTTTTGTTGTCCACAAAATCGAGGTACAAACCACGACCACAATTGATAGTTCTTCTACAAGTAGCTAACTACCCTAGGTATCTAACAATACCAAACAACATGCTCAAATCCAAGATAGGTGAGTGACTTCCCTTGTGGGCTCCCGGATGGAGACCCAAATCGAAGCACGGCTCCTTGAGGTCGTCCGCAACGACCTCCAAGCGGCTGCTCCTCTCGAGCATGCCCAAACGATGCTCCCACGCCCAACTCCAAGCCCTAGCCACTGTGCCAAAGCTCGAGCTGCTGCTGCCCTCGAGCACGACCCCTCTCTCTCGCTCTCGTGAAGGAAGACGGAGAAGATGGGTTCCGAAAACCCTTGCCGCTGCTCTGGAATGGGAAGAAATGGGGCTGGAATCGGTTGGAATGGAATGGCCGAATAGGGCTATCGTGATTCCCTGGAATGACGAAAAAGGGGCTGCCGATTGGGGGGCCAAATGATGGAGAAATATCAAAGAGCCCCCCTCCCAAGTTGGGGCTGGTCAAACATCAAGTATACCCAACAAGCAGAATGTCCAAATAGTTAATTAGAAAATTTTTGATGTGCCAACCTAAGATGATGGATGCTAACCCTTGTTCGAATTATGAGAGATTCAAACAATGGACGGTAGATTTGTCGTTGTTTACCCTTAACCCAGATATTTCGGCAAAGTTTTTTAAAGTGAAGTCAATGACGGGAACATGACTCGTCGATATCGTCTCCTCTCAGATACCGGTTGTTGGATACAAATCCCTTGGATACAGAAGCGGATGCACAATCGACCACCTTTACAGAAGTATGTGAAGAGAAGACAACCAGATATAACAGTGGTCGGTCATCTCTCGCAACCACCGGAGAAGAAAGATCACTATAAGAAGATGAGTATAACTCTCTTTATTCCCTCGCTGTCTTACCCCCCTCTCCCTCTCTTGCTCTCTCTTCTCTCTCTTGTTTCTCTTGTGGTATTTCTTCTTGCTGTGGTTTAGAGGCAATGCCTCCACCCCTCTTTATATAGCCCAAACACAACCCCATAATCTTATTTCCAATAGGATTATAAATAGAATACAACTTAATAACTATTAGGATTAGGATTCCAATCCCTTTAGGATTTCCAATCCTAATTTGACTCTAATCCTAACAGCCAATGCATATAATAACTCTCTCTTATTAAATTCCAAAAAGAAAATCAAGATGTTGTCCACAAACAATATGTTGGTAATGGTAGTATCATAGTTGGAGATTTGAAAGCCCTCAATTTGTTGGGATTTGGCAAGATTTTGAAGCACCCATCCAAGAGATTGATGGTGTTGATGAAGAGAAAGGGGACAAATAGGACCTCCATGCCGCACTCTGCAAGAAGGCTTGAAGAAACCTGAAGATGAGGTATTAATTTTAAGGGAGACCGCATTCTTTTTAACAAAGGCAAACACCCAATTAGAGAATTGACCCGGACATCCAGTCGAATCAAGAGTTTTACAAATAGGTAACCAGTTTACAATATCGAAGGTCATTCTGAGGTCGATCTTCAGGAAAACAGCCTTCATTTTATTTCGATTCCAATCCAACGCATGATGATTATAGAGAGGATCGTTAGCTGTGGAGTCTGTTGCCACAAACTCTGCAGTAGACTCGTGGGCCGCTCGATCTTGATCGAGCGGTTCACACGAATTCGTACTGTACGGTCCTACAGTACGAATTCGTGTAAACCGCTCGATCAAGATCGAGCGACCCACGAGTCTGCTGCAGCAAACTCATTGCGAATTCGTGTGAACCGCTCGATCAAAATCGAGCGACTCACGAGTCTACTGCAGAGTCTGCTACACCAGACTCCACATCAGATGATCCGGTTCCTGATGATTACCGTTGTAATGCTGAAGGTGTCAGAAGACCCTTGGCCCTTTAATAATGCATCCTAAGAAGGGGGATTAATTTCGTCAGTTTAGGGCGTCCATCGATTAGTTAGGATCATCGAAATGATTCTCATAGGAATGTTGATCAAGCGGATGGGGTCGAAGTTGTTTATATCGTGACGATAACCTATTTTTTAACGTCAGCAATATGATTGAATTATTGATAAATTAAAGTTCTCGATAATCAAAATCTCTCATGAACAATCGTTAAGAGGTATCCCATAATGATGCTGCACTTTTTTATAATGAACCGATGCAATTATATGAAACAGATATAGCTATCTTTTCTTTGAAGTTGTCGAGGTAAATAGATGTAATAATCACCGAAGGTCATTGTGATTATTAATTACGGTAAAAGGAATACATTTGAGTTGCCAAGTAGCTGTTTGCCCAACATAATAAATAGTATTATTATATTATAATAATAGTATTTTGTGTTCATGTGTCAATTTAAATTCGATTTTTTTGTTTTAGCATATCTATAACCACAACAACAACAATAAAACCTTTTTCCACATGAAGTAGGGTTGGTTACATAGATTCTTTACCTCCATTTATATCTATCTTGAGTCGTTCTTAGGCTTAGATCCAACAAATAAGATCCATTTGTATAGTCTCATTCCAACACTTCTTGGGTCTTCTCTTAATGGGCTTAACTTCCCAAAACTTGCATCTCCTAACTGATGCATCAGTTGGCCTCCTTGCAAATGGCTGAACCACCTTAAACGATTATCTCACATCTTATTCTCGATTGGAGCTACATCAACTTTCCCTTTTATTCATTCCGAATCCAATCTCTATGTGTGCTTGCGTGCGTGTCCACGTATCCACCTTAGCATTTTTAAATCTGCTATTGCCATTCTCTACACATGTCTATGGTTCATAGGCTAAAAATCAAATCCATAAAGTATAACAAGCCTCACAACTGCTTTGTAAAGAATCTATCTTTTGATTAATTTTCCAATTTTGAACTCAATTCATTCATCACTTTTTCCATCAAAAGTGTTTTCCATATATTCAATCTAGCCCTACTTATACGAAATTTTATACTCTCCAATGCATGTCTCCAGACCTCAAGCTTCTCATTTACTCCATATCTAGTTTCACCAATCAATACAACATTATTAGCGAATAACATACACCAAGGTATCTCATCCTGAATGTGACTTGTCAACTCGTCCATAATCAAAGTAAAAAGAAATGGACTCAAAGCTGAACTTTGATGCAGACAAATGTTTATGTCAAAATAGTCAGTCTTCTTGGACTGGATCCTTATACAAGACGAAACCCTATCATGCATATCCTTTATTAGGTTAATGTATACGACATGTACTTGTCTCTTCTCCAAAACTCTCCACAATATCTCGTGGGACAAAATCATAAACCTTCTCCAAATCAATAAAAATCATATGGAGGATCTTCCTTTTTGCCATACAAATCTCCATTATTCTCCTCAGCAAGTAGACGGTTTCAATAGTTGAACGACTTAGCTGAATCCGAATTTTATTTCTTTTACTTTGAAGACTTGCATCAACCTTTTTTTGATCACATGTTTTCAAATTTTCATGTGACTCATCAGCTTGATTTCTCTGTAATTTGAATAATTTTGAATGTCTCTGTTCTTAGAAAGAGGTACCACGATGCTTCTCCTCCATTCTTTAGGCATTTTCTTGCTTCGCCAAATAACAAAAGATGTAGCGACCCTTGCCAACTTCTCATTACATTCGGACGATGCAATGTATCGCTAGGAGGGAACGTCCCAATGAAATCTAATTGCTTAAATTCAAGTTGAAAAGATCTGAACTTTTTTGAGACAAATTCCTAAATAGTATTCTTAAGAACACTATTTAGGAGTTTGACTCTCTTTCTATGATTATCGGTCACCTAACGCACAACCCTCCTCAATTTACTTGGACTTTGGACCGGCCGTCGCCATGTTAGCATATAAATAACCATCCTAAAAAAATTACAACTGGTATGTAGATTCTTATTCAAGTATTTGAATACTGATATTAGTAATTTTCTGAATATGACAAGCAGGTATTCTCTATACTTGTATTCATTTTCATCCCTAGCATCGCCAGATCTGACATCGGCAACCACCCAGGCTTCATTGCCAAGGCATTCGAGAAAGTTGAAACCTTGTCCTTCAATTTGATTTTGCATGTCATATAATCAAATTTCATGTACACGATGATTCTAATGATTTATATGACTGAGAGGTTTCTTGATGTAGAATTGCACTTCAAAGCTTGCAACCCTTGCATATCTCAAATTTTCCCTACTCCTTTTCTTCTCCATATAATCAAATAAAACTCTTTTTTTCTTCCTTCCTACTCTTTTTCTTCTCCATCGGATATCTTATTACTTTGCATTCCAATGAAGTTCATTTTCCTTTATTAAGATTTCCTTGTGGTAACTTTCCTTATCCCATCGTTATCGAACATCTTATTATTATACATGCTACCGAAGTTACTTATTTCTTAAGTCAGGTTTTCTTACGGCATTTAAATTAATTGAGCACCAACTTCGAGCGGACCAATACTAATTAAAAATAGGCACATTTTTGTGCAGATAAAACTCATCTTCCATTCCTACTCATTTCCTTCTCCATTTGACATCTTATCACTTTACATTCTAACGAAGTTACTTCATCTTTTATTAAAATTTCCTTGTGGTTGTATTGTCTCGAAATTAGGTTGATAGTTATCGAGAAAAACTAACTCTGACAACTTATTGAGATTGAGCACAATTAGATTTGTTGACAATCACCCAAAATACTTAAAGTAAAGCTGTCAAGTAGTAATGTACAATCTTATAACCCACTCTGAAACTTCCTATGTTTCCAATGCGGGACTATATTTGTTGTTGAGTGTTACAACCTCCCTACTTATATTTGCAATGTCCTCACTGTGACATGATCGGTCATTTATTTTCAGTGAGAGTGGCGTTTGCACGCTCTCGACTTAGGTTCTTTCGGTAGTCCATTCCACTATCAGAACGAACCCACTCTAATACTATTTATAGCATCCCGAGCTTAGGTCCCCGAACCATTATCAAGGAAAACGGATGAAACAACTTTTTAGTTTCAGGTCCAGATGGACATATTGATAACAACCCAAATGCTTAAAATCAACTTCACATGCTTCCGATATGGGACTATGTTTTGAGTTGGGATGTTACAGGAGTATAGTAAATTTATTAAACAACAATTATGGGAGAACCAACTGTAACGTCCCGGGCTTAGGTCCCCGGTCCGTTATCGAGGAAAACTGGCCCTGACAACTTGTTAGGTTCAGACCCAAATGGATCCGTTGACAACCACCTAAAATGCTTAAGCCCAAGTTGTCAAGTAGTAATCCCCACAACTTATATACCACACCCACACTTCGTGAGTTTTAGGTATGTCACTATGTTTGGGGTTGGGGTGTTACAACCTCCCCAACTTATATTCGCAACGTCCTCGTTGCGACATGGCCCATCACTTATTCTCAGTGATAGTGGCGGCTGCACGCTCCGGGTAGCCATTTCCTCCAACCTCTTTGTAGGGGTGGCTCCACCACTCGGGTAGCCCTTTCCACTATCAGAGAGAACCTGGCTCTGATACCATTTGTAACGTCCCGGGCTTAGGTCCCCGGTCCGTTATCGAGGAAAACTGGCCCTGACAACTTGTTAGGTTCGGACCCAAATGGATCCGTTGACAACCACCTAAAATGCTTAAGCCCAAGTTGTCAAGTAGTAATCCCCACAACTTATATACCACACCCACACTTCGTGAGTTTTAGGTATGGCACTATGTTTGGGGTTGGGGTGTTACAACCTCCCCAACTTATATTCGCAACGTCCTCGTTGCGACATGGCCCATCACTTATTCTCAGTGATAGTGGCGGCTGCACGCTCCGGGTAGCCATTTCCTCCAACCTCTTTGTAGGGGTGGCTCCACCACTCGGGTAGCCCTTTCCACTATCAGAGAGAACCTGGCTCTGATACCATTTGTAACGTCCCGGGCTTAGGTCCCCGGTCCATTATCGAGGAAAACTGGCCCTGACAACTTGTTAGGTTCGGACCCAAATGGATCCGTTGACAACCACCTAAAATGCTTAAGCCCAAGTTGTCAAGTAGTAATCCCCACAACTTATATACCACACCCACACTTCGTGAGTTTTAGGTATGGCACTATGTTTGGGGTTGGGGTTGGACTGTATGCTAAAGTTGAAATGATGCAGAGAGGATTAGTGTGGTTCCTGCACTCCTGCCGGCGGGGAGGGGGGCAGAAGGGAGAAGGGGACGAGCTGGAGGACGAAGAAGGTAGGGTGGGTTTTTTTTGTTCTTTTATATTTGATTAACTTTAGCTGTTAGATCTAGGATTGGTTAGATTAACTCACTACTCAGGTTGAGTTAATGATCAAAACTAATGGAGGGTCATGGGTGTAAAACGGAGCACTTACTCAAGGTCCTGTATGTAATTCGTGATTATTGAGGGTTTTTGGGGTAATTACGAAACTACTCAGAGTTATGGGTGTAAATATCCCTTATTATAATCATTCTTAATAATTATTATTTAAATATAAGTGAAGCATGCTATCGTACCCCCACATTGTAAGTATTTCATATGTAATTTTAACTTTAGCCAAATGGAAGGGAACAATGTTCAGATCTTATAAATTACATTTTTTAAAAATATAAAACTATATTTACTAAGTTACATCTTAGAATAAGGAGGGTGCATGGTAAGAGGTTGAACGGGACCATATCCTAAATTGTGAAAAACAACGTGAAGTTTCACATTTTCATTCAAATTATACAGCCTAGTTATCCAATCTGAGCTAACTCCTTTCCAGTAAGTTATTACAAAAGTTTTTTTTGTAGGTAATGAACCTAGGATTTATCCTCTTTGTACTTAAATTGTGGTCCAAATCCCCCCTTAAACAATTACAAAAATCACATAGCGGTCTTGTACAATCGACACTACCGTCAAATTCTCGCTAATTGTATTTTTTACTCCACGAACCTTATAAAATTTGTAAATTACCTTCTTGACCTTTGAAACATCGTAATTCCTCCCTCGATCCAATAAACTTGCTCCTCCGTCTTACCCCACCATCACTGATGTTACTTTTACTTTTACTTGAGTCAATAACATGGGTTAATCTAACCACATGTGCATTGGATGGTAGATCTTCCACCTCCTCATATCCTTCTTCCTCTTCATCTTCTTCTTCCTCCATTCTTCTTCTTCTCTCTCCTCTCTTTATTTTCTCTCTCTTCACTATATCTCCATCCATTCACCAAATCACATTTTTTTTCTATTTTCACATATAAATCATATCGTCCAATCATGAAAATGATTTTTTTTTTAAAATCAGAATGAATTTTTGAACCGATTACTCAAATATTTATTGTTGGTAATAAATTGGAGGGGGGTGTGGTGGAGGGGGTGGCTCCTGCTGCGGGCGGACGTGGGGGAGGAGAGTGTGTGTGGGGGGGGGGGGGGGGAGGGGGGAGCAATGGGAGGAGGGTGGTGGGGTCGGAGGAACAAGGGGAGGAGGTGGAGGCGGTGGAGGGGGCAGCTCCTGTTACGGGCGGAGGCGGGGCAGGAGGGTGGTCTAGGCGTTGTCACAACCATCAATATGGGAGTCGTGGAGGAGGTGGATGGTCAGCTGGAGGAGGAGGAAGAGGTAGAGGTTAGGTGAGGAGGAGGGTGAGGGGGGAGAAAGGGAGAAGGGAAGTCACTGAATTTTTTTTACAAAATGAAAGAGTATTGTATATAAGAAACTAACAGAATCCGATTACTTTTAGCAGTCCAATGGATGGGAGTTAACCGCATGGTTCATAGGGTAAGAGTTAGCAAGTTTACGGGTTCAAAAGAGGAATTGTGTTGTCTCAAAGGTCGAGAAGGAAATTTACACAGTGTATAGGATACATGGGGATAAAATCCCTTGTATACAAGTAAGATACAAATAAATTCAAGAGAGAAATTGAAAAAATAACTGAACAAGAGCCTCAAACGTACATATATACATGTATTAATAATATCTGAAACTTCATGATTTTCCACATACAAGCTCCAAATAACATGTATCCAACTATGCAAGTGCTTTATTCAATAAAAAATTAAATAAAAAAATACAAAAATAAATCAAAAATCACCATATGCACAAATACTAAGAAAATCCACCCTAATTTAAAATGCCACTCTCTTACGATTCATATATGAGGTATTTGAACTTCAACTAAACATTATTTACCTTTAAAGTTAACATTAAATATATAATATTTACTAAAAATAACCTTTTTGACGCATATGGTTCATGTATACAAAATGGAATTTGGGCTCCTATTACTACTGTATACTTTATGTAATTTAAATTCGTACATTTTCTTAGAGGTGCATTACACTTTTTTATTCTTATTATATTTCTTATATAAAGATTCCAATAATTAGTATTCTACATAATATAAAAAATCAAATTCTTTCAAAAACTAAAAGAATGAAATAATTTGACAGAGTCATCTTACAGGTATATCATACCGTGTACTAACCTCTCCTATCATATATAGGGAGCACACTCAATCAATAAATATAATAAAGATTTTATTCAAATAATAAGCCTATTAATAAAAAAATAAAAATATACAAAATAATATTTTTTTAAAGATCAAATACGAGTACTCTATACAAGTATTTGGGCTCAAAATTTCGTACCCTCAGATTGTGGATCGAATTGGACTTGGATCGCTCTTACAAAAATAAATATCTCGGTAATTTTTACATGTTTTTATATTTTGTATATTTTCTAATTCACTTTTATACTATTTAATTTAATTTTAACTACATTTATCATCCATTGAGTCCTATGGCAACGCTACTTCAGACTGTCTTCAACTTCTACCTTGCCTCTCTCTCTCAATTGATCTCCAACCTTGATCTCACTACTTAAGTGCTTTGAGCGCTAGAGGAGTCATTGAGTGGTGCTAGGACCATAAATGGTAATCACGTACATTACACATTGATCCAAGGTATGTACGAGATCCCAAGAGCTTCGAATTAAGCTTCAATTCATCTCTCAAGCATCGGAGTAACTTCCTTGCTCTTCACCAGACCGACACAAGCATCCTCTCAAGTTGCTTCTATCTCTAAAGGCAAAGCGCTTCATTCATCTTCCTCTTACTCAATTTTGAGTTATACCCAAGCTTGGGTGCAGTTGCTACTCTTCTTACTCAGTTCCCTCTACTAATCATTTTTACCTTCACATGTTCTCCTCCTTCACCTTGAACTCCCTCGCTGAGTGGGGAAGCTTCTCCTCCACCATTTTTCCTATTAGAGGAATCACACAACCATTGATCGCTTCACTTTTCGAAGCTCATAGGAGAATCATTAGCCTGATCGAGCTATACCTGTAGCATGGGTGGACTCACGTATTGGTTAAGGAGGGCACGTACTCTCCCTAACTTCTCAATTTTTCTTATTTTATCCTATTAAATATTAATATAAAAAAGTATCAATGTGTGGTTTGAAAAACCCTAGATTATCCTTCTTAATTCAACTGAATTAACGATTAAATTTAATGTGTTCGTTGCAGTCAGGTAAAGTCGGATTTATCAAAAACTACTTTAATTAATTTATTAACTAAACTCAAGTGGCAAATTTTTTTATTTTACTTGAGCAAGCCCAAGGTCGAACTCAGGAAGGTAACTTTCTCCTTAGATTAATTGAAAGTCGATTCATATCATAGGGTTTCAAGAGAATATTTTTTATACAATTAAACAATGCAATGCAACCTTAGACAAATTCGAGGGTTAAAATGTGAATATGATCAAATTAAGTCCTAAAACTATCAATTTTGGCCAGAATGTTAATATGATGAAATGAAGCTACCCTGCTTTTTTTTGGAATTTTTTGACTCTAAATGAATTAACTACGAGTTAAAAATAAATACAGTGTGATTTTAAATAAATTAATTTTAATAAATATCAAATGTCAATATTTTTCAGAAACTAATTTATCCTAGAAAGCTCTATGTGAGAGACATCAAGAACAATTGTTAATATCTAAAAATACTAAGTGATGACTTAGTTAAAAATGAATTACACAAATCAATAATTCATTTATTGTGACCTAGGTATGCGTGCAAATGATGTGATTTTTGGGCACAATGTAGAAATACTTAAACTCTACCTACTGTGATTTTTCGCAATTTTTGGAGCTACAATCGATTTAATAAGCAATTAGAGGCAAACAGTGGGTAAAATATGCAATTTTTTACAAAAAGTAATCATATTAAATAATCTGTAGCTCAAAAAAATAAAACCAACATTTTTAATGATAGAGCATGAGTTTATCTACAATGTGCAATTTTTAGAATAATAAAATGATACGAAAATGACAGACAAAATGATACTTGTATGGAGGGGTATTAATGCAATTACAACAAATAAAATTGATAAAAATAAAGATGTTGATGGGACTTTATTGCAATTACCTTCCAAGCAGGAGCAAGTGCTGCACGTACTCTCAGCTTGCAAGGATCATGCGTGAACAGTTGGAACTCCAGGGGTCTGGTTGCACTTTTTCTGTTCGTGGACGTGCTGCTCACGTGGTTTGAGGCTCTTCTGGAAATATGCTGCCTTGGCGAGGGCATCTTGTAAGTTTCACCAAACTCACATGCCCATCACGTGACGACTGAAATACATGCAGGGCTCTTGTGTATGCGTAGGTGGCGGGTGGTGTTGCAGTGGGAGTGGTCGAGGGGCGCGGACGTGTTGGTGTATTGCGGAGGAGCGCACGACGGAGGGGATCACGCTGGCGGCACGGAAGGTGACCGCCGCTAGAGGCTATGTGTGTGGCCTGGAGGCACGCTATGAGTGGCGGTTGCGTGGGCTGATCGCTGGAGGAGGGCGCTCAATGCTCTGTGGCGTACGGTTCTGTGGAGCGTCAGGAGAGGTACAAACCATTGAGCTGGAGGGTTGCTCTGCGCGGCTGTGAGAGGTGGCACGGAAGGATGTCGCTAGTACATCCAAGGGAGATGTGGAGGGCAGAGTAGCAGCCAGGGGGGAGGAGTTGCACTCACGCAGGGTGTGTTGGCATGGAGCAACGACTGACGGCCTCCAACTCCTTCGACACACGACGAGAGGTGGAGGAGCGAGGGCGAGGGCTACACCAATGGGCTATGACTAGAGCTCGCAGGCGGCTCGATGCAGGGCGGGGAGGGGTGGCGTGTGCACACAACAGGAGCTAACGGTCGTGGGCACTAGCTAGAGTGGCTAGGAGATGATGAAGGTCTCGGTCGTAGGTGGCTGCAGGGCTGGAGAAGGCTCAAGTGCCAGCGGAGTGTGCTGCACTAGAGCGAGGTGGCACGAGGTTCTTCCTCATGCGTGGAGGTCTGACGCTGCGAGGAAGGCAAGGATCTGCTGCTACACAACGGAGGAGGAGGCAGGGTTGATGGCTATGGCGAGCGGCACAATTCGGGGATGGTCGGTGCAGATGTGATGGAGAAGAGGGCATGGGTGAGGAAAGAAGACGAGGAAGAAAAGGCAAACAAAGCAATTTCTCCTGTGCACAGGGGAAGCTTCTGTATTTGTTTAGGTGGAGTGAATTTTTGATTAATTGATTGAAGAAAGATCATCAAAAAAATCAAAAAAAAATCATCATCGCATTCGTAGTATATGATTTATCTGTGAAAGTGCGAAGAAATTTTAGAGTTGACGCATGGATGAAGGTGGGTTTGAAGAGAGAGAAAATAAAATGCTAATAGAGATGAAGACAGGGGATGAGGAGAATGAAGGAAGAGAGCAAGAGAGATAGGGGAAGAAGATGTACACCTGACTAGTTCGCCTGATGTCGAAGCTCAACAGAGCTTCATGGGTAATCACTCAACGGTTCGGCTGCACCGGAGCTCTGGCAGCGCGGTTGGCGGCCGCGATAGGAGGTGGATCTCATGGATCTCGCCTGGAGAGAGGAAGATTGTTGCTCGACCATGAAGGCTTCAGCTGTCACATGAGATCTTGATGGGAGCTAGCTATCTCTCTTCGTTCTATAGAAGATGGTAGATGATTTTTCGACGGGGTCGAGCGCCGTGTATTTGAAGGGGATTGACAGAGAGAGAGTGGGAGGGGTGGAAATCATGGAGAGGGGTACGCGAGATGCTTGCGGCTGACGAGGAAGGCATGGAGTGGGGGAGGTCGTGGGTGAGGTACGCCCCGCAAGGCACTTGCAACGAAGTGGATGGCAGCTGCTTGCGCAACAAGAAGCGGAGGGGTGGTTCTACATGGGTGCAGGAAGTGGGATGGAAGAGAGAGAGAGAGAAAAGAGAGAGAAGAAAGAATAAGAGAGAAGATCTGGGCTGTTGATGAAATACCCCTTCATCCAACGAGTCGGGATGAAGGAGCTAAAGTGGTATAAGTGGGTGAAGGAGGAGGCAACATGTGGTGGCACCGGGAGCTGCCACGTGTCGCTCCTAGAAAAATTACGAGTTAATTCAAAAGAAAAATAAAAAATAAATAACAAAAAGGGTCAAATAAAAAAGTTGTCAACACGAAAGTTACACGTCTCGACGAGATCTACAACTTCCGTAAAGGAACGAAAATCAAAAGAAGTCATATGTATAAAGTGTATTTTTGGGTAATATCTCATAGGTATAAAATACCGTATTTTTATTTTTTGCAATTTTTTTGTCATTTTTTAATTCGAGAAAAATCAAAATAAAGTTAGAAAAATATGAAATAAATATTTACAACTTAATCTAGTTTTTTTTATTTTTAATAATTAAGAAAATAAAAGGATAAAATACAAGGGCATTTTGGTCAATATGTACAATATACAATAGGGGCCCAAAACCCAAGTTTCACATACGATCTCTGATTTTCATGAGATTAGTCTTGTTTCGAAGGTCTTTGAATATATATCACTTTAAAAGTGAGTAGATCTAAATCAGACACTCTATGAGAGAGATATGCACATTTTGAGGTTCATTGTTTCAAACTTGGATTTGGGTTTTATTGTATAAATTTTACAAGTTGGTATTTTTTAATATTTTTCCTCTATTAGTGTTAGTAATATATACATTTTAGATTTGATTTTATTGGGTTTGGAGTTAGTATAAAATATATACAAATAGGTGATTTTGGCTAATATACAGGTGAATATTTACAAGTGAATTTGACTCCTTATTTAATGCAAATAAAAAAATACAATACAGATATTATTTATGCATGCATGAATGCTAATTATGTAATATAACTGTAAATATGCAGCTAATTACTCAGGAACAAAGCTCTATTTTCAACTTTTAGAGTGATGAATCACATATTCATCAACCCCCTACACTTAAACCTTGCTTGTCCTCGAGCAACTAAAATGGAATGCAAAAGTAAAATGATTGCGGGTTCCATACCAAGATCATGAACAAAAGGTGAAAATAGAGCTTGACTCGACCTTTGGATTAATTGTGTGGCAGAACCTAATTGGGATCTGAATTTAAGACCTAACAGATTTTAAGTTTCACAAGTCTTCTATTCAAGATGCCTCAACAGTCAGGTCAGAACAAATCCTCATACGCAAATTTCTGATGACTATGAATCTTACTTGTACTGTATAAGTGAAATATAGCTCTCTACATCAGAAATGGCAAAGAAACAACCTCCTCTTAAAAGGTAACTCTAATTCCCTTGTTCAGTAACTCTTCCCTCGAGGAGCGGGGTATTCCCTTCTAAGTTCAAGTGCGACCAGCTCAAGAAGAGGGGTGGAGAGAAGAATGGGCGGTAGCCAGTGTAGCTGTCTATCCTAGAATGCTTGACCAGTGTAGCCAAGTCATCCAGCTGCATGCTTCCATGGTATGAGGCTTTGAAGCATATGCCTTGCAAATATACATACTCCGACAGGAATTTTATTTTCAATCCGACCTGCCCATTTTTTTGGAGTTCTCTTTTTTTTGACATATATACAAGGTGCAACATTTACTAAGGAGATTTCCATCTTGAGCTAGTAGACTATCCCTCTTTTGAAGCTTTATTGCAACCCACTGCATCCCGTCCTTAGACGTCAACACCACCAAACTAGGTTTAGATGCACTACCCTCCCTAGAGGAGGACAGATGTTTCCACCCGTGTGCTACTCCAAGCTAAAGGATTCTATCTCCTCACCACCTCATCAATGAAGAGCTACGTGCATGGTGCTTGTCCAAGTTAGGTTATTGTCTAAAAGAATGATGCGTGTGTACGAATTCTTCTATTTAGACTAGTCAAGATGACATGTGAACATAGAGTTGCCGACTTAAAGAATTAAGTCACTTGACCTGAAAAAATCTTAACTCTAGTTCCTATAAGGTTCATCTAAAATTAGGTAGATTAAGGTCAAATCAAATCCATCCTCAACATCTATTCATACTTGGTTCGGACCCCACTAACTTTTCACTTTGCATATGCAAGATATGTAGAGGAGATGTAGATGACATGCTCTGTAGATGAATGAAGTGCAAGACACAAATTTTTTTTGAAGGATGATATGCAATAGTAAATAGGAAGCCTTTATTTTCATTCATTTTTTTATTTTAATTTTTCGGTATACAACAATTTTTACAAGAGTATGTTTTTACAAGAATTTATAACTTTTTATACAAGTATTATACATATTATACAATTTTTTTAATTTTTATCCACCCCGTAATTATTGCATAATATATACAAAAATACGCGAAAGTATGAGCTATGGGTAAAGTATATATGTAACATATACATGCCCCTATACTTAGCGTGTGTTATGTCCTCAAAGCACGAAAAGCGAGGAAAAAGACATAGCTCGTGCTAGGCGTAGGAGAGCGAAAATAACAAAAATGTATAGAAGTCGTCCCGCCCCCCATACTTAGGCTCTGGCAGCCTAAGTGTAGAAGAAGAACAAAAACGGGGCGGGCGAGGTCAAGAGGGAAAATGGATGAGTATATACATGATGGGCATCGATCCCCCATATACTTAAGCTCTGGTCAGCCTAAGTCTAAGATAGAAGTGGATGTGAGAACCGATGAGATCTAGAGGATGTATAGCAAATGGTGAAGAGACTTGGGTCACTTTCCCCCTGTACTTAGGATCTGGTCATCGTAAGTATAGCCATAAAATGAAAGGATATGGAGCCAGGGTGAGTGATTCGAATCACTGAGGAGGGAGGGAATGAAAATATATACAAGAAGAAGGTGAGTATATACAAGGATCAAGATCTGCATCTTTTCGATGTTGCTGATGGTGAGAGCTCAATGTTGCAAGGTCTCATGCATGACTTTATGTGTGTCTTCTAAGTCTGCCTCACACATGAAAACAATCTCCTCAACACGGACTAACCGTTCATTAGGTTTGACAAAGTGTTTCAGTAGTTGTCCTTTAACTAAGGATGTTTGTGCTCCATTTGTAAGATCTGAGATCTCTACACATCCACTGTCATGCACAACACAGACTATGAATGGACCCGTCCACTTGGATTTAAGCTTACCTTGGAAAACCTTCAGCCTCGCATTGAACAATCATACCTTCTGTCCAGGAACAAAGGTCTTTCGTCTGATAAATCTATCACGCCAACGCTTTACCTTGTCCTTGTACACCAAACTGTTGTCATATGATCGATTTCTGATCTCCACAAGTTCATTCAAATCCATTTCTCTCTGTTTCTGCCCTAGGTGTATGTTCCAATTAACCTTCTTGATTGCCCATTTAAATTTATGCACTAAATCTGCGGGCAAATGGCACGGCTTCCCAAACACATTCTGAATGGGGCGGTTCCTAATGGTGTCTTGTAAGCTGTCCTATAAGCCCAAATGACCTGATCCAAAATCTGAGACCAGTCCTTCCTGTCTGGGTAGACAAGCTTCTGCAATATAGTCTTAACCTCCCTATTCGACACTTCTACCATGTCATTGGTCTGTGGGTGGTAAGGACTAGCGACACAATGTTCGATGCCGTAATCCTTTACGAGTTTCTTCACATCTCTGTTCACAAAATGTCTACCCCCATCGAATATCAACACTTTGGGGGTCCTTAACCTAGAGATGATATGATCTCTGATAAATGTACAGATAGTCCTGCTGTCTGCGGCTCGAGTCGGGATAGCCTCCACCCACCTTGATAGATAATCCACCGTAAGAAGGATATATTCAAAACCATGGCTAACTGGGAATGGGCCCATGAAATCGATGCCTCAAGTGTCAAAGACATCACAAATGATGACAGACTACATTGGCATCTCATCCTTGGAACCAACGATTCCTCCCATTCACTGGCATACTGGACACGACTTCGCAAAGGTGAGAGCATCGTGAAACAAAGTCGGTCAGTATAAGCCACATTGTAAAACCTTCCATGCGGTCCTCTTCCCGGAGTGGTGTCCTCCTGCCTCTAGACTGTTATAGAAAGTAAGGACACTCTGATATTCCTCCTGAGAAATACACCTCCTCCAGACACAATCTAGTCCTTCAAAGAAAAGGATTGGATCCTCCCAATAGTAATATCTTGCATCCAACTTGAGTCGATCTATGTTGCTCTTGGGCCAATCTTCGGGAACTTTCTTGGAGACAAGATAGTTCACTATATTGGCGTATCATGGGAGTGAGTCGATAACAAAAACCGACTCATCAGGAAAGGGGTCTCCGATAGGTGTATCACAAGAAGTATCAAGAATTTCGAGACAGGAGAGATGATCAGCCACTACGTTCTTCTTTCCAGGTTTATCTCTAATGTCCAAGTCATACTCCTGGATGAGTAAAATCCACCTAAGATGACGCGTCTTCATGTCCTTCTTTTCCATTAGGTACCGTAGTGTTGTATGATCTGTGAACACAATCACCATAGATCCGATGAGATGGGATCTGAACTTATCCAAGGCGAACACTACTGCAAGCATCTCCTTCTCAATAACTGTATAGTTACGCTGAGCGGTATCAAGCACTTTACTTGCGTAGTGTATAGCAAACAAGATACCATCCTGTCTCTGTCCTAATATGACCCCAACAACAAAATCTGAGGCATCTGTCATGATCTCAAAAGGAAGAGACCAATCTGGGGCTTGTAGGATCGGGGTGTCCATGATCATCCTTTAAAGTAGCTTAAAAGCCTCAAGACATTTATGTTTGACAATAAACTCCATATCTTTGCCTAAAAGCTTAGTTAGCGGTTGTGCAATCTTTGAAAAATCTTTGATAAATCCTCTATAAAATCCTACATGCTCGAGGAATGAGCACAACTGCTTTACGCTGGTTGGTGTTGGAGTCGTCTGATCACGTCCACCTTGGTAGGATCAACCTCCATTCCTCTCTTGGAGATGACATACCCCAACACAATGCCCTCCGTCACCATGAAGTGACTTTTCTCCCAAGAGAGCACCAGATTGACCTCACAACATCATTTGAGGACTTCGTCCAGATTTCTAAGACAGGAATCGAAGGAATCACCGTGGATAGAGAAGTCATCCATGAAGACTTATAGGAATTCACCGACCATCTTGGTGAATACTGCAATCATGCACCTTTGAAATGCACTGGGAGCATTGCATAACCCAAAGGGCATGCGCTTGAAAGTATAGGTACCAAAGGGGCACATGAATGTGGTTTTCTCTTGGTCCTCAGGAGCGATAACTACTTGGTTGTAGCCCAAGAACCCATCTAAGAAGCAGAAGAATTCCTTTCCTGATAATCTTTCTAAGATCCGATCAATAAATGGTAGGGGAAAATGATCTTTCTTCGTCGCGACATTCAAGCATCTGTAATCTACACAGACACGCCATGACGTGGGTACTCGTGTCACGATCTCCTCTCTGTCCTCATTGGTGGTTGTCTGAATTCCTGACTTTTTCATGACAACATGGATAGGTGCCACCTACTTGGAATCGGAGATGGGGTAAATAAAACCCGCGTCACACCATTTCTCAATCTCCTTCTTCACGACCTCTCGTAAATTTGGATTCAACCTGTATTGGAATTCACGGGAGGGTTTAGCTTCATTCTCAAGGTAGATAGGGTGCGAACACAGAGCGGGATTTATCCCATGGAGATCGGAGATGCTCCAGCCTATCACCTTGCAGTTTTTCTCCAGGATCTCTAGCATGAGAGATTCCTGCTCTTCGGTCATTCGCGAACCGATGATGACCGGAAATTTCCT
Source organism: Ottelia alismoides (assembly GCA_037367405.1). Taxonomy (NCBI): domain Eukaryota; kingdom Viridiplantae; phylum Streptophyta; class Magnoliopsida; order Alismatales; family Hydrocharitaceae; genus Ottelia; species Ottelia alismoides. Next base: position 21,882 of record JAZKJV010001435.1, on the reverse strand, counting down.
CTCTTGTACTGTAAGGAAGGCATACTTCAGGGTTGTGGGTAATGGTTTAAGCTCAGGTAAGGTGTGGTCATCGAGGAAATCTTGCTCAATTAATTCTGGTTCTATGCTGGTAGTGGTTGGATCTGTCTCTGAAGTAACTGCCACCAACTCATTCAGCTATGGAGTCGGATCGTCAAAAGTATCCAAGCAATCGACAAAAGCCACGTCCGACTCGTCATCCTCATCTTCTGATTGTCCTAAAGAGGGGAGGACTAACATGCCCAGCTGGGCCTCTGTGTCATCGAATGTAGGGGGATGCATTCTCCGTAGAATCTGTGTTGTATTCGTTCCTAAGGATCTCACAAACTGTATCATGTACAATATTCTCTCCAGCAGAGAGGGACTCATCGGTACTAGCCGGGTTCTGTCTCCATGGCCCAACAGTGTATACAATCTGCTTCTGATGAAGTGTACTCGGTGCTTGATTCAGAATCTAGCCTCTGCCACCTTGTCTACCTCATCTCAAGTTCCTCATCTACACTTGCAGTTTAGAACTGAATTTTCCCAATCTTATAATGAAATAAGGTCCCTGCTGTTCTAAGGATGTGCCTTCTAAGAATGATCAGGGAATCTCTCCAATTTCGAGAGCTCTCCATATCAAGGACTGTAAAGTCCACCATGTAATCCCGACCCTCGACTTTGATGATAATGTTCCTCAATTCTCCCTTGGACCTCTTGGTTGATTTATCTGCGAATTGGAATAAGGCTCTAGATTTCTTAAGAGGTCCTAGATTTAGCCGCTCATAGAGGGCTGTGGGCATCAGGTTAATTGAGGATCCACTGTCTAGGAAAGTGCATGCAAACGTAGTGTCATCAACATGACTCACCATATAATGGGCACCCATGTCCCTTCGCTTCCTTGGAAACACATTCTTGATGGCGCAAGTAGTGGCTACTGGCAAAACGTGTTTCTCCACACGGCTTCTGGTTTTCATGCTGACCCTAGTAGGTGTGCATCTCACCTTGAGGTACTTCTGAAATGCAGGTGTCATATCCACATACTTATTAAAAGGGATTGTGACCTTGATATATTTGTTGCAGAATTCTGCCATCTCAGGGTCATCTTTTTGGAGTTTTTTGGGTTTCGTATTCTTTCCACCCTTAAGGGCATGAGGGAAAGTGATTATTGATGACAACTCAGATTCTGAAATTGAAAGATTCTCATTCAAACGGGAAACTGAGTTATGTACAAAACTAGGACTATGACTCAGACTCTGACAGTGACTGGAAAGAAATTCATGAAATGCAACCGGTGGTGCATCTACTGCTACTCCTGGTGCGTCCTCCTCAGAAGAAGGTGTGGGCTCTTCATTAGGCTCATTTGATTCATTACTGCTGCTGGTGCTCCTCTCTTTCTTCTTTCCATGGTGTTTTGAGGACTTAGAAATCCTCTTATTCCACGGGTGATGATGGTGGTGGTGGTGATGCTTCTCCTCTGCTTCCAAGTTCTCCTCAGGTAGAAACTTGGCGGCGTCTTCCTCTTGTACCTGTGCCCAATCAGGTACGGTCAATGTCTTTACGCTCCTGAGGGACATATGATTAACATTATCGTACAAAAGGATATCATGTTCAGATAGAGAATAATATGAATAGTATACTTGGTCGTGTGGTCGGTGTTGACCCTGATTCAGGCTATTTGGGTTGGCCTGAATCTGGGCGAGAATTGGGGTCATTGGTGCCATCTGCTGATCTTGGTGGAGTGAGACACGGTTCAAATCTGTTATGATATACATGTAATTGTTCTGTATCTGCTGGACCCTATCAGTCAGAGTTTGGATGGCCAAGGTGAGGGACTCCAATTCACTAATGGATGGGGCCTGCTGTTGCTGATCAGAGGATGAGTGATTCGACTGTCTATACTGGCCTTGTTGGCCTTGCCGGTACTGTTGTGGGTGGGACGGTGCGGTGTAAGGTGGTGGAGGGCCCTGCTGGTCCGAGTGGAATGTGCACTGCTGCTGGTGTTGCTGAGGCTGGTGTCCTTGTCCTGGCAGGGACTATAAAAAGCACGGTGCGGGGACAGAGCTGGTTTCCTTATAAGCTGGGGAAGGTCGGTGTGACTGACTGTTCCCTATCCTCAACTGTCTGCCGACGGGGTCATGGTTGTACCACCGCCTGTTGATCTCGAACACCTGCGGAGGCTCCTTGTAGTCTGACTCCATCTATGGGGGTACGTGCTGCTCCCGTCGAGTATACTACTGCTCCTCAACCCAGCTACCCTGAGACCCCTGTACCTGCTCCTGTACAAGATGAACTCGATGTACAGGTACAGGTGGTGCAGAAGGGGCAGGTAGTCATATATTGGCTACCTTCTCAGTCAATTCCTCCTCCTGTTTCGGTAATCGTGAAAGCGCATCAAGGTCAATGACCCTCTTGTGGATCTGTTCTACCATGGTGAGCTTCTCAGCTATTATCCCATGTTAGGGATTAGGTCATCTGTCAGATCCGCTACAGTCTTCCTAGATGTATCATTAGATAGGCTTGAGGGAGACACCTGAAAGGCCCTGTTGGCATGAGATCTGTCTGTTTCCGCCATCTTCTCTAGGATCTTCCATACGACATCTTCGTTCTTATTCAAATAGCTACCTCCAAATGCTGCACTCACTAACCCCTGCATTTCTGGGGTCATACCGCAAAACATGATTTGGACTAAGATCGTCCTAGTAATTCCATGGCAAGGGCATTTTTATATAAAATCATTGAATCTATCGCATGCTTCATGGAATTGCTCGTAGGGTCCCTGGGAAAAACTCGTGATCTTTGTCCTCATCTGGTTAGTCCTACTGAGTGCGTAGAACTTCTCCAGGAATAAATCTTTGAATTGCATCTAGGTCGTACATCTAACCCCGAGATTCTTCAACCAATGAGCAACCTTATCTCCTATGGCAAACAGGGTAGCCTTCAACCTGATGTAATCTTGTCCAACCTTAGGGTGACTAAGGTTGTTGCATATCAACTCAAAGTCTCTCAGGAAAGCATATGGTTCTTCAGTGGCATTTCCATTAAACTTCGGTAGTAGACTAAGAAAATGGGGCTTCAGCTCGACTGCTTCTAGGGGTACCTCAAGTACAAGCCAACTATGTATCTCATTCTCAGCTGGGTTGTAGGCATCTACCATCGATCGGTCAATTCCACCCGCCTCAATCACCTGTCCCATCCTAGCCATAAGATCTACATTCAGCTGCTCTGCTCTAGCTAAACGGGCCAAGATTTAATGCATAGGATCATGTATGTGTTCCTCTTTGTCAGGGGGTCTCTTAGGAAGCATCTTGGTTTTGGGTTGATCTTCTTCACCTGGTACAACAATGTGGTTTATATTAGAAGAAGATTTAGGAATGAAGATATGCTCTCCGAGGCAAAGATCTTCCCCGCAGAAATGAGAGGAGATGAAAGGAATGGTTTGAGGTTAATCATCCTGAGAATGGAGGATCCTGAACTCAAGAGGGCCATGAGCTCGGGTTGGCCCAAGTTGTGCTTGGGCCGACGAAGATGAACTTCATGAGGGGTTCAATGAGTGATTTACGAAGCTTGAGTAAATATCCCCCCCAGCCAGCCATCTTTGATGGCAGAAAGAAGAATCGGGAGCACAAGTGTGTAAAGATAGGATTTGACTCCTACCTGAAGCAAGCAAATGAATCACAAAACCCCGAGTTCACACTCAACACGGTGAAGGACCCGAACCCGAGTTCGATTAGTCTGGTTGATTTTAAGTGTGATTTTTCAGGCAAATAACAAGGATTACGTGTCCTATAGGGAAGTCGGCTCAAAGCCGGATGCGTCTCCCTATTTAACCTGTTGCCTAGATACCAACGTCCTTCCTTTCTGCGCTCCTATTACCAGCTGAGAAGTTCAAGGACCTACCCCTATCTACCTACCGAAGTAGGCGGAAGCTGACAAGTCTTATAACTTCACCCTGGAGGGTTACTAGCAACTTGTCGCGGTGCACCGCTATTTCACCACTATCTACCTACCGAAGCCGGCGAAGGCTACTTGGCGTTGGTCAATCAAACCCCAAATAGTTCAGCCTGTGATATTTGCAAGGATCGTGGTACATGATATGGAAGGTAGGGATTTTGGCTCTATCTTAGGGTGTGGACACACACTCAGTACCCTCACTCAGCCTGAAATCAAGGTCAGGGTTATTCTCCCGCAAATAGAATTTCTTATTTTATGTTGATTTTTTGGTCAATTTGTTTAGCAGTCCTGATTTTAAGTTTGATGACCACTTAATTAGTCTAACACACAAAGCATGCCTATCATCCATTCCCGATTTCCTTTAATCCTAAGTTAGAAAACCAAGAGAGAAGGAGTTGAGAAAAGCCGATGTACAATAAAATGATGATGTATGCCAAGTTCAGAAGACTTACAGTGATTCTTGCGCTCTACATGCGGGATGCAAAACAGAATTGAAATTTTATCTAAATGAATGCAAGCAAGAAAGGCTGCTCCTAGACAAGCAGTTCTATTATCGAGTGAAGAACAAATTAAATTTGGCTAAGTATTACGGTCCAAGTGCATCTTTTAATGGTGAAGTGTGGTCCTAAATATTACGAGGACAAGCAGTCCTAAGAAAGCTCTAAGAGTTATGAGTGCTGGTCCTATCCTACATCAAGGAACCACACAACACACGTAGACTCTTTTTATTATTCACTTACATGTGCGAGAACCCAAATGGGAACCATTGGAAATGCAAACTTTTTTTATTTTTTTACAAGCTCTCTCAAAAACCACTCAGTTCAAATCGATGTAGGTCTTCGGCTCGCCTGGAGAATCGCCTTTGATGCCTCGTGCTCCTCGCACAAAAATAAACGATGGTCAAAGACAGTATGACATAAAATAAACAAATACTGGAAATAACAGAAAAATATTCACAAGAAAAACCGGGAATCAGACTACTCGGGGATGGAAAGCTTAAAATCTAAATTTCCTAAAAATTAACCTAAGTCGTGCCTCCCCGACAACAACATCATTTGAAAACCCCTAGATTATCCTTCTTAATTCAACCGAATTAACGATTAAATTTAATGTGTTCATTGCAGTCAGGTAAAATCATATTTATCAAAAAACACTTTAATTAATTTATCAATTAAACGCAAGTGGCAAATTTTTTTATTTTACTTGGGAAAGCCCAAGGTCGAACTCAGGGAGGCAACTTTCTCCTTAAAATAATTGAAAGTCAATTTAGATGATAGGTTTTCAGGAGAATATTTTTTTGGTTTTTTATGCAATTAGACAATGCAATGTAACATTGGACAAATTCAAGGGTTAAAATGTGAATATTATCAAATTAAGTCCTAAAATTATCAAATTTGGTCAGAATGTTAATTATGATGAAATGAAGATACCTTATTTTTTTGGAATTTTTTGACTCTAATTGATTTAACTACGAATTAAAAATGAATGCAGGGTGATTTCCGCAAAATTAATTTAATAAAAACAAAACGTCAATATTTTTCAGAAACTAATTTATCCTAGAAAGGTCTATATGAGAGACATCTAGAACAATGGTTAATATCTAAAAATACCAAGTGAGGACTTAATTAAAATGAATTACATAAATCACCAATTCATTTATTGTGACGTAGATATGCGTGCAAATGATGTGATTTTTGGGCACAATGTAGAAATACTTAAACTCTACCTACTTTGATTTTTTCGTAATTTTTGGAGCAAAAATTGATTTAATAATAAATTAAAAGCAAATAGTGGGTAAATAACACAATTTTCCACAAAAAATAATTATATTAAATAATCCATAGCTTAAAAAAAGCTTAAAAAAATCAAACGAACATTCTTATTGATAGAGCATGAGTTTTTCTACAATGTGCAGTTTTTAGAAAAATAAAATGATGCGAAAATGACATACAAAATAAGACTTGAATGTAGGGGTATGAGTGCACTTACAACAAATAAAATTGATAAAAATAAAGATGCTGATGGGACTTTATTGCAATTACCTTCTAGGTTGGAGCAAGTGTCGCACGTGCTCTCAGCTTGCAAGGACTTAGGCGTGAACAGTTGGAACTCTAAGGGCCCGGTTACACTTTTTCCGTTCGTGCATGTGCTGCTCACGTGGTATGAGGCTCTTCTGGAAATATGCTGCCTTGGCGAGGGTGTCTTGTACGTTTCACCAAACTCACATGCCTCTCACATGATGAATGAAATACATGCATGGCTCCTATGTATGCATAGGCGGCGGATGGTGTTGTAGTGGGAGTGGTCAAGGGGCACGGACGCATTGGTGTATTGCAGAGGAGCGCAAGTGGAGGGGATCGTGCTGGCGGCGTGGTAGGCGGCCACCGCTAGAGGCTGTGCACGTGGCTTGGAGGCATGCTACGAGTGGAGGTTGCGCGGGCTGATCGTTGGAAAAGGGCGCTCAATGCTGTGTGGCATACGGTTCTGTGGAGAGTCAGGAGAGGCATGGACCGTTGAGCTGGAGGGTTGCACTGCGTGGCTGTGAGAGGTGGTACGGAAGATGCCGTTGGTGCATCCAAGGGAAACCTGGACGGGCAGAGTAGCAACTAGGGGGGGGGGGAGTTGCACTCACGCAGGGAGCGTTGGCACAGAGCAACGACTGACAACCTCCACCTCCGTCGACACACGACGAGAGGTAGAGGAGCGGGGGTGAGGGCTACACCAATGGGCTGCGACAGGAGATCGCAGGCAGCTCGATGGAGGGCGGGTAGGGGTGGCGCATGCACACAACATGAGCTGGAGGTTGTGGGCGCTAGCTAGAGTTGCTAGGAAATGATGAAGATATCATCCGCAGGTGGCTGTAGGGCTGGCGAAGGCTCAGTCATCGAGGGAGTGAGCTGCACTGGAGCGAGGTGGCGCGGGGTTCCTGCTCATGCGTGGAGGTCTGATGCTGCGTGGAAGGCAAGGAGCTGCTCATACGTAGCGGAGGAGGAGGCAGCATGTCCTTGAGATGGTGGCTGACGGTTATGGTGAACGACGTAGCTCGTGGATGGTCGATGCAAATGTGATGGAGAAGAGGGCATGGGTGAGGAAAGAAGACGAGGAAGAAAAGACAAACAAAGCAATCTCCTCTGTGAATAGGGGAAGCTTTTGTATTTGTTTAGGAGGAGTGAATTTTTTATTAATTGATTGAAGAAAGTTCATCAAAAAAATCAAAAAAATCATCATCTATTTATAGTATATGATTTATCTATGAAAGTGCGAAGAAATTTTAGAGTTGATGCATGGATGAAGGTGGGTTTGAAAAGAGAGAAAATAAAATGCTAATAGAGATGAAGATAGGGGATGATGAGAATAAAGGAAGAGAGCAAGAGAGATAAGGGAATAATTTTTATACCTAACTAGTTTGCCTGATGTCGAAGCTCAACAGAGCTTCATGGGTAATCGCTCAAAGGTTCGGCTGCACTGGAGAAGTGGCAGCGCGGTTGGCGGCTGTGGTAGGAGGTGGGTCTCCTGGATCTTGCCTGGAGAGAGGAAGATTGTTGCTCGACCATGAAGGCTTCAACTGTCACCTGAGATCTTGATGGGAGCTAGCTATCTCTCTTCTTTCTACAGAAGATGGCAGGTGATTTTTCGACTAGGTCGAGTGGAGTGTATTTGAAGGGGATTGGCGGAGAGAGAGTGGGAGAGGTGGAGATCATGGAGAGGGGTGCGCGAGATGCTTGCGGCTGACGAGGAAGGTTGCGAGTGGGGGAGGTCGTGGGCGAGGTGCGCCCCGCAAGGCACTTGCGACGATGTGGATGGTAGCTGCTTGAGCAGCAAGAAGCGGAGGGGATGTTCTACATGGGTGCAGGAAGTGGGATGGAGAAGAGAGAGAGAGAGAGAGAGAGAGAGAGAGAGAGAGGAGAGAAGAAAGAATAAGAGAGAAGATCTGGGCCGTTGATGAAATACCCCTTCGTCCAACGACCAAGGATGAAGGAGCTAAAGTGGCATAAGTGGGTGAAGGAAGAGGCGACATGTGGCAGCTCCAGGAGCTGCCACGTGTCGCTCCCAGAAAATTATGAGTTAATTCAAAAGATAAATAAAAAAGAAATAACAAAAGGGGTTAAGTCAAAAAGTGGTCAACATGAAAGTTGCTCGTCTTAACCAGATCTACAACTTTCGTGAAGGATCAAAAATCAAAAGAAGTCATATGTACAAAATATATTTTTTGGGTGGCATCTTATAGGTATAAAATACCGTATTTTTATCTTTTGCGATTTTTGTCATTTTTAATTCGAGAAAAAACAAAATAAAGTTAGAAAAAATATGAAGGAAATATTTACAACTTAATCTATTTTTTTGGATTTTTAATAATTAAGAAAATCAAAGGACAAAATACAAGGGTATTTTGGTCAAACAATAGGGGCCCAAAACTCAAGTTTCACATACGATATCCGATTTTCATGAGATTAGTTTTGTTTTGTAGGTCTTTGAATATAGATTACTTTATAAGTGAGTAGACCTAAATCGGACAATGTATGAGAGAGAGATATGCGCATTTTAAGGTTCATTGTTTCAAACTTGGATTTAGGTTTTATTGTACAATTTTACAAGTTAGTATTTTTGTAATATTTTTCCTCTATTAGTGTTTGTAATATATACACTTTAGAGTTGATTTTATTGGGTTTGGAGTTGGTATAAAATATATACAAATAGGTGATTTTGGCTAATATATAAGTGGATATTTACAAGTGAATTTGGATTCTTATTTAATGCAAATATGAAGTTAAAATACATATATTATTTATGCATGCATGAATGCTAATTATGCATTATAAGTGGAAATATTTAACTAATTACTTGGGAACAAAACTCTATTTTTAACTTTGAGTGATGAATCACAGATTCATCACAGTTGTGCCCCCTGTCACCCGAGAATTATGAATTGAAAATCCACTCGTGTCGGTTGTGGCCTTCTATCATCCGTGAATTTATAACTGGAATTGTGCCGTCCATCTAGGGATACCAACGGATACAGACATATCGTATCCGATCTGCCACTGTATCTGTTGTATAAAGTTTTTGATATCCGTATCCGTAATCATTTTGAAATGGATACATATATGGATATCACTTTGATATTTGCAAACATCATGTTCGTATATCCCACAAAGAGAGATATGGATAAGATTTTACAAGGAATCCTATAAAGAGAGATGATTTGCATAGGTGGAGATCTTAATGGACATGTAGGATAAAATGCTTTAGGGTATGCTAGTTTTCATGGAGGATATGGTTTTAGGGATATAAATGAAGAGGGAAAAGTCATTCTAGATTTTCTAACAGTATATGATCTTTTCATAGCAAGCACTCTCTTCAAGAAGAGGGAGGAGCATTTAATTACTTATAAGAGTGATACAACTAGAACACAGATAGATTACTTTGCGTAGAGGAGAAGAGATCGGTTGTGTTGTAAGGACTGCAAAGTAATCCCATGAGAGAGTTTGACAACCCAACATTGCTTGTTAGTCTTAGACGTGCAAATAAAGGGGTTGGTAAAGAAAATGAGAGTTACTGAGATCACTAGAACTAGATGATGGAATTATCCACTAAAGCAATGGAGCTTTAGGAAGATGGTTTTAGAAGACTTATCTTGGGATTGTAGCAGAAGTACAAACGAGATGTAGGAGGCAGTAGCATCTTGTATCCGAAAGGTAGCCAAAGAAATGCTAGGTGAGTCAAAGGGAGGAGCTTGATTGACTAAAAATCACGAGGGTCTAAATGTCTCACACAAGGCGGAGACAAAGTCACTACGGCGACCCTCGGTAAAATCCCGATTAAAATCAACAATTAACCCACAGTATCAATCAAACAATGAAAAGCAAGGTGGAGTTAAAATTTATTATAACTCTACAATAAGTGTGTATAGTGCAAGTGTGTAGAGTGTCGAACTCAGGGAGCAAACAAGATAGAACAAGGCAGGAGTGCACAAAGACCAATGTGAAAGTGAGCAAATGCCTATGGATGTGCAAATTTTTATGGGATTTGAATTTTGATTTTTATTTTTGATTTTATATTTTTATATTTGGGTTTTTAATTTACTAATTTTTTATTTTCTTTTTATATTTTGTATTTTTATCCTTTCTTTTTCTTTTAATAAAGATATAATGTATATAAGGAATATATATGTACACTAGAGATAAGAGAGAGATAAAAATAGGAGAAAATGCTCAAAATACAGGAAATGGAATGTTTTTATGATTTTTATATTTTTCTAATGTTTTGTAATTTTTCTAGATTTTTTCCTAATTGTTTTGGTATTTTTAAGGGCAAAAATATTAGTAAACAGTGAATACAATATATATATATGAGACAAAAATATAGAAATAAAATAGCAAAAAGGAGTAAAAAATTGTCAAATTAATTTTTATAGATAACTAATAGGATAAGTAAATTTTCGAGATAGAAAACACAATTTTTGGAGTTTTTTATGATTTTTTAGCTTTTTATGAAGATTTTAAGAATTTTGCTATTTTTAGGGGTTTTCTTTTGTAATTTTTAGAGATTTTTGGTCAGAAAATAAAATAAATTAAAACACATGAAATATAATTTTTTGGGAATTTTTCAAAGAATTTTTATAATTTTTATGTATTTTCTAATGCAAATAGTGTTGAAAATGCATGTTTTTATTTTTAATAAATATGAGAATGTAATAAAAATGCAAACTAAAAATATGGCGTTAAACTACAATGCAACACAGCTTGTGATATTTTTTTGGTTTTTTTCGAGTTAAAATGATGCATGAAACAAATATAAACATCCAAGCAAAAATACAATACTAGCAAGGGTATAAACATAAATATACAGAAGTCCAAGGGCCTACTTGCAATTTTTCCAAAAATATATAACATTAAAATAAATTTTCTGGACTAAAAATAAATACCCAAACCCAGAGGGGGTTTTCTACAAAATTTCCTAACTCACGCGCACTAGGCATGTGACCTGGTAGGGGTATTTTTGTAATTTTACAAAATTCTAGGGGATCAGATGCAATTTTACCAAAATATTACAACTTAATTTAAAAGTTCATGGACCAAATCGAAATAGACAAACCCCCATGGGGGTCCTTGCAAAATGCCCACCACCCCATGTGCACGGGTCACGTGAGGTGACGTAGACTGGACCTAAGTGCAAATACAGAAACTTCAATTAAAAATTATGGACTAAAAATAAAATGCAAAAATGCGAGGGTGTCGGTGCAAAATACCCATGCCTAAAGTCCTCGTGCGCGATCAGACGACTGGGATGCAGTCACTTGTCCACGTGGCGCGCGTACAACGCACGATGACGGTTCGCGGATGAACGGTGGATATTAGATCTTCGACCGAAGATCTGACGGTGATGGCGTGGTGCAATCCAACGGCTGATATCAAAACTGGAGCGATGGCCTGATGGAACGGCGGAGAGGCCAAGGGGAAGAACGGGGAAGAACGCTGGCGAGGCGAACTTCCCCGAGCTAGATCTTGGGTCTCCGACGGTCTGGAAGCGTGAAGAGCGGTTGGGCATGCTCCTGGAAGGTCCCTATACGTGTTGGGGTACTTAGCATCGCCGGAGAAGGTCGGAGGTGCTGATGCGAGGATGGCGGAGCTTGGAGCTCCAGGTAGCTCCATCGAACGCTTCAAAATGGTCCCCAGGTGCGTTGACTTCGTTTGGACCTGCAAAAAGGGGTGAAGGGGACCAGGGCAAAGTTCCTAGACCCCGTGGAGGCAGAATAGGCATCGGAGATGGAGTATGGGAAATGGAGGAGCTTCGGCTGGCAGTGCGCGGCGGTGATGGAGTGCGAATGGGCGAAATAGATAACAGCGGGTGAATCTAAAGGTACTATTCTACTCTTACGGCTACAGGGATCAAAAAGAAACAAAAAGGAGGAAGGGAAAGGGGATACCTCGATGGTCGAAACCAGAGGAGGGGGAACCTCGACGCCGGAGGTCGGCGGAGATGGTGGAGCCGATTCGAGGCTTCCTCGACTCGCCTGAGGGTATGGTTGAGGAGCTGTCACCTCCAGCAACGTGAAGAGCGCAACAGGGAGGAGGATTGGTGGCTAATAAGGGTTCAAAATGGAGCACGAAGGTCGATTATAAACATGGTGGTGGCGTCTTCTTCAACGAGGGCCACACGCAAATGATGGGGATTTTGCGTGATCTGAAGGTATGGCGTGGCTAAGTGAAGATCAAGGAAGAATTACCAAGAAGGAATCGAGGGAAGAAGACGAAGGGATTCAGCTTGAAAATTGGGCGAAATCGGGAAGAAATCCAGCTGTCCAGAAGGTGGCAGACCTCGGTCAGGCAATTGACCGAGGTCAACACTTGACCTCTCCTGGTTGGTCCACGTGGACCAACCAGGAAATTCTAGGCGATAATTATTTGTAAAATCAAAATAAAATCGTAAATGGATTTATTAATTTTAGGTTATAAAATAAAAATGCTTCTTATTTTGTAAAGAATTTTATGGTGATTTTTATTTATTTTTATGAGGTATATAATTACAAGTTACCTTTTAAGCCCTATATAGGTATATATATCTATTTTATTATTTTATTTTTATTTTATATATTTAATTAATTTATTTTTGTTTATTATTTTATAAATTTATAATATATCTTTATACACTTAAAAAATTTTTTATTTTATTTTTCTAATGTATTTTGTACACTTAATAAAATATAATTAGTAATTTTATAGGTATAGGTATATGTATTATACCTAGGTATGCTATTTATACAAGTATTTTATTTTATATTTTCTTTGAGTTTTTATTCTAATTTCAATATACATAATTATTATAAACAATATTTAAAAAATTATAAAAATATAAAATTATGAAAATAATGAATAAATAATAAAATGGATATTTTATTCTGTACAAGTATACAATAGGGGTCCAAAACTCAACTTTCAAACCGTAGCTCCGTCAAATGAGAAACCACCTTCATTAAATAGCTTATTTTAAATTATATACAATTAAAGATGAGTTTGATGCATTTCGAGTTTTTATTTGCAAGATACAGGTCTAGGAAGTTGGTATTTTGGATTTTTATTCAGATCATAACTTTTTATCTGTACAGTATTTTTGCATGAAATAAATTTTGTATTTTTATTTATTTAATTATATACAACTTTCATGTACAAAGTTTCTTTATTTGAGGTATACAAAGTTGAAACAAAAATGGGTCCCAAAATTAATAAAGAAAGAATAAAATGAATAAGTATCTGGCCCTTATCTCCCCCTACTTTGTTCCTTGTCGACCTAGTCATCGAGATGCCTAGGTCTCGGGGTTTCGGGTCATAAAATATTTACAATATTTTATTCATTTTCTTTTCTTTTATTTATTCTATAATTTTGGCTTTAAATACAGTATTTTATACACTATTTACATGCACATGTAGAAATGCTAAGATGCGGGAATTAAGGGTATTTACAAGCATTTGTCAGGGTTTTTGAGGCCAAAATGATAGAATAAAGATGATAAAATGTGGATTCATCATCCCCCTGTACTTTGCCTTTGCTAGTCCCTAGCAAACACTTATGCAATAAGTGCAGAAAGAAAAATAAAGAAAAGAAAAATAAGAAAGTGGATTTAGTTTAATTATCAAACTTGTCTTCACAAAATCAAAGTTTGGAGCTTAAGTCGGACCTTCAGAATTTTAGTGCGGGCGGAACCTTAATGAGAACCAGATTTGAAATCCAACAGTCCCTGAGAATCCCAAAACTCTGCTCAAGTCTCCTTAATAGCCATGTCAGAAATATCTCAACTCATACGCAAACCCTTACGACTATGAATCTGACTCGTACAGTGTAAGTGATTGTGGCTCTCCCCAACTAGAATGACAAAGAGACTGATTTCTCCAGTACGACAACCCAATGATTTTCCAATCCAATAACTCTTTTCTCGAGGAGCGGGGTATTCCCTTCTAAGTTCAAGTGGTAACCAACTCAAGAGGAGGGGTTGAAGAGAAGAATGGACGGTAGCTAGTGTAGCTACCTATCCTAGGATGCAAGATCACTGTAGTCAAGTCATCCAGCTGCAGGCTCACATGATATGACTTTGGAACTCAAGCTTTCTTATTGACTTCACAACATATGTACATACTTTGCAAGCATTTTATTTTTGTACAGGCCTGTCCATTTTTTTAATACTATTTACAACAACATTTACATAGGGAGTTTTTCCTCTTGAGCCGGTAGACTATCCCTCTTTTGAAGCTTTATCGCAACACACACTCTCCTGTCTTTAGAATTCCTCATCACTGGACGGGTTGGGGTGCACTTCCCTCCCTAGAGGAGGACAAGTGTTTCCACTTGTGTGTGTCTCATACCGGCAAATCCAATCCCCTCGCCACTCCAACTGAGTTGAGCCATGCGAAAGGTGCAGGTGTCCAAGTTAGGTCATTATCAACAAGAGTCGTGTGTGTGCTCCGAAATACTCTACTTAGGCAATCAAGAATCCATTGAACCAAGTCTCATGATCCTCAAAGAATTAAGTCAACTAGACCTGAAGTACCTCAATTCCAGCTCCTATAGGGTTCCTGTTATTAGGTAGATTTTAAGGTCCAATCAAGCTCCAATCTCCGGATTTTACTAAGACTCATTTAACTATCAAACTCAATCCAAAAAATGCTCTTGCTATGCAAATGCTACGCAAAATGCAGGAAATATTTTTTGATGCAATTTTCAAGATTTTGAACTTTTTATGGATTTTTGGAAAGATGATGATGCATATGCATTTTTTGTATTTTTCAAAAATATTTTTCAAATGTTTTTGTATTTTAATTTTTTCAATTGTTTTTTGGGATTTTTGAAACCAAAGATTTTTGCTAAAATCTAGGTACAAATATTTACAAGGGAATATATCTTATATTTACAAGAAGTGGATTTTAAGAATTTACAAGGGTAAGTGATCAATTTTATAGGTATATATAATAAAGAATTATAGTTGTGATGCATGTATTCCTCAAACTTAATTGAAATTCATTTTACAATCAATTTTCGAAAACTATAGTCCAAAATAATTTTTACAAACAGTTTTACAAATATGTACACAAATTTGAAAATCATTTTGCAAAGGTTTTCCAAACAGTATATATAAATTTTTCAAATTATTTTTGCAACCCATTTTTCAAACCATTTGCAAATCATTTTTCAAACATTTATATTTTACAAAAGAAAATAAATTTTGCAAATCAAAATATTTTTACAAAGGTTGAAAACCTATACAAAATATTTTCCAAATAGTTTTCAAAAGATTTTTCACAAAGATTTTCAAACTATTTTTCAAACATTTTGCAGAGAATATTTCCACCTGATTTATTAATCAGTAAATACAAAAAGAACTTGAGGAATAATCACATCTTTTTATTAAGATTTTTAATGAAATTTAAAGAATTATTAGCCATATATATTAGGAAAATACGAAAGTACGAGTTATGGCTAAAGTATATACGTATTATATACGACCTCCCTATACTTAGCTTGAGCTATGTCCTCATAGATCGGAGAGAACAGAGAAGACATAACTCGTACTAAGTATAGGCAAGTCTAAAGAATAAATAAAGGAATAAATGAATGAATGATAAGTCGACCGCCCCCCTATACTTAGGATCAAATAATCTAAAGTATAACAAACTGTACACAATGCAGGGAGGGTCAAGGGTGGGAATGAACAAATCATACTCCGATTGTCTCTCCCTATACTTAGGGTTATATATCTCTACGTATAGACAAGAAGAGGAGACATTGGAGAGGATCAAAGAATAAAGAAGATAAGAAAGAAAAAGAATAAAAGAAGAAAAGAGAACAACTCAGTGTGTGCACCCCCTATACTGAAGGATATTGTTAGATCCTCAAGCGCATCACGGAAGCGTGAGCGTCTTATCGAATACGACGAGGAGCGACTAGTCGCACTAGTTGCTCCATGCAGCGGAATTTAAAAATTTTCTTACGACGAAACCACATGATCCAAGAACACTTCTCGGATCGTTCATCTAAACCACAAACAAGTAATTAGGATTACCTCTTGAAGCGTGGTTGCGATCAAGTCTCTAAATGAAGAGACCTCCTGTCGCAAGTCCGATCTGACGGAGGAGACGCTTGCGAGCGCGGGGATGAACCGCGTGCTTCTCGCAATCCATGTTGATGATCCAAGCGGCGGATCTCCTGATCTCGACACACGAGATCCGATGTCTTCTTCACGAGCGAGATGCACCGAAGTAGACGGAGATCAACGAGACGAACGGGCAGCATAACGACGATGCCGCGGCGATGGAGAACCTCTCTAGGTCATCCATGGTGGGCGGCCACATGAGAGGGAGAGAGAGGACTGTCGAGTAGAGAGAAAGAGAGATAGATGCTTCTCAAGCATTGTATGTTGTGTAAAATAGAGAGCATGGTATGCCTCTCTATTTATAGGATTTTGGGATCCATGGATCTCAATCCATGTGACATATAAAATCAATGGATGGGATTGATTTATGTCAATCCAATGGCTAAGATTGTTGTTGGTAAAACCAACAAATTTAGATCAAAATATATTTGACAAAATCAAATACAAATTAATCCAAATTACACCAAATAAATAAGGAGAGAATATACATGGAGATTTCATCTCCATGTACATTCCATATGGACGGCCACCCATTCCTATTTGGAATTGGGTGCCGCCCAAGCTTTCCATGAGGAGAGCAATCTCATGACATGTCATGAGATTGAATATCTCCATGGAAATCTCTTTATTTATTTCCAACAAATTTTGTTGGGTTTTATTCTTCAAAAATAATTCACAATTATATTTGAGAATATTGCAATCTTGCCATGGAAAAATTGTGAATCAAATTCACAACCCAAAACAACATATAATTTACATTGTCAATTAATTACACAATGTGTATCCAATACACATAATAATTAATCAACACATATAAATTATAATTAGCTCTCTCTAATACATTATAAATCACTTTTATAATATATTATGAATAATTAGATATTACTATTCACATTATTCTTATCCATAACAATTAAATCACATTTAATTATATTGGATAACTTATTCTCATATGCCCAAATAATATGAATCACATTCACATTATTTACATCTTTGATAATCAAATCACATTTAATTATCTAAGATAACTCTCCTTATAATATGAATCAAATTCATATTTTTCATGATAATTAAATCGCATTTAATTATCCATTTTTCTCAATGCTCGGATATATATCAACAATTTAATTATCCATGAACTCTTTCAAGGATAATGCGCTTTCTCCGCGAATACTTGGAGATAAGGACAGGGCGATTGTATTGTTCCACGTATAGTGACATGGATATTGAGATCATATCTCAAATCCAGATCTCGGGCCTCCCATAGATGCTTGATTAAATCAAGACCGTAAATCTAATCTTCTCATTGAATCTGAATCACATTTAGATCAATGTCCAACATTTGGACTAAGATCAGATTACTTCTCTACTGAGAGGAGTCACTAAAATCTAGACCCGTTTCATCACTCCCTAGGAATGGAAGCGTCATGGTTATACGATCGTTTATGATCACATCACCCTCAGGTATTCCTAATACCTGTACATCCTGCATACTGGAAGACTCAGAATAAACCCGAAGTATTAGATCAACTTTACACTGTCTACTCCAGGGTTCTATCAGTAAGTTTCTCATTCGATCATTGGAAGTTGGTATCGATCATATACTTTCCAAAAGCATATATCATACCTAGGTCTTGATCATATACTTTCCAAAAGTATATATCAAACCTGCAAATTCAGTCAAGCTTCCAAAGAGAGACGACCATGCGCATGGAATTTGATTCTTCCCAATGTCTCATGAGTGAGCTCATGTCTTCCGGTTCAGTCACTGAACCTGTATGATCCCTTTGAGAGATCGTATCACTCATATGTCCTTATATGCACACCAGCGCGCCGGTGTATAGACCTTGATTAGGTCATCAACCTATTGGTCTACCAAATGTACATACTCAAACATATAGTAACACATCTGTCTCTGGTCAGAGGATGTGTGCTTGTATCGTGACAGCATACGATATAGGACTTTGGTTATCTCGCTCTCGTTAAGTCAACTCTTTGACAACTAATCTGACACCTCCGAATCTCTATTCCTATGTAGAGGACCTGCATCAAGAGGTCGGTCAGATATCATCCTTTAGAGGGAGGATTGCCATCTCCTCCTCAGGCTAGAGATCATCTCTTAATAATCATTTGATGGTGCTTGATGGGTCCTCAATCTAAATCTTTAGATATTAATCCAAGCACCAGCCTCTATGATTCAATAATTGAATCAACAACTGTATGATCATCAAGATGGCCATGGTACATAACCCTAATTGTACTATGGGACCTATTATGCAAATTATGTATTCTTCATTTCAGATCAGGGAATGATATTCGCAATAACATTTATTGCATAATGGCTCGCCGTGGGCTCGCATGTCCGACAATCTCCCACTAGCCCAAAGAGCCATTAATGGGCTAATCATTTAAACCCACACTCATGTGACAACCATAGGCTATTAAGAAAATAGCTAGGTAAGTTGATCAGTCACTCTGTTCCCGCGAGACTACGCCAAGTCCTTTTACGGTACTTGCATATCCCCAGTAACAGTGCTCGCATTTAATGCGAATGTTGCATATTATGCAACCAATACTCAATTTTGTTAAAGCTATTATAGGGTCCTTGACACTATAGCTTAATAATTGTTATAACCAGTATTTCTGTAATCCTTATCAGAATACCTTTATACTTGGAGATCACTATCTCTAAAGGTATCCAAAGATAAGACCTTTTAGATCACTATCTATAAAGTCTTAAGTACTTGAAGATAAGACTTTGAGATCACTATCTCAAAAATGTTATCATCTATGAAGTTTTATTATTACTGCAATCAAGTATTTTATCTCCATAGTAGGATTAGTAACAGTTTACTACTCCCACTGCATGGCAGACATCTGGTTATCGTACACATCCAGCATACACTCAGCTTCTCGTAACTGATGCACAAGTGCAAGCCGTTCTAGCATTTACTTTCTCAACTTTTTGAGGTGCTATCCCTTTAAATAGGTCAGTACCATATCTTAAGGGATGGAAGCCTTTCTTAGAAATTCTAAGAATAGAATGTGTCCAAGGTGTACTACAAAATGTGACAGTCCCAATATCCTTTTTCTCTTTGCTTCTGAACAACTTCAGAACTAAGATCTAAGAGGTATCCTTGAGATCATATCTCGAGGTATGGGATTACCAGATTATAAAACACTTGTTATTATCATCCTTGGATCATTCCAAATGATCATGATAATATCTATATTTAGCACGATGAACACAATGGCACTCCCACTAAGCTTCACATGGTTCATCAAGATTCTATCTAAAATCATAAGATTTATAATTTCATCAAATCTTATGATCCAACTGCAAGAAGCTTATTTGAGTCCAAAGATGGAGTTTTTTAGCTTGCACACCTTGCTTTCCTCAATCACGAAGCCCTGGGGCTAGTTCATATGAATATCCTCAGAGAGGTATTCATAGAGGAATGCAATCTTGACTCACATCATGATGATGCCATAGTCAAGTTGTGTAGCTATAGTTAGCAATATTCTGATGGGTCAAAGCAAGGTCACTGGAGAGCAAGTCTCATCGCAAGCGATATCTTCTCTTCGGTGTGTAGCTCATGGCTACGAACCGTGCTTTGAAGGTCTCTACCTTCTTATCAGGTTCCCTCTTTCTATTGAAGATCCATTTAGACCTTAATGGGTCTTACCCATATAGGTGGATCCTCGAGGGTCCATATACAATACTTGTATATGAAGTCTACATTAGACTTTTATTGCTAACATCCATCTATCCATGTCATGATCCTCAGGAGCTTCATCACCTGAAGTCCAATCGTTTTCACATGGAATACATCCTCAAACTTATTTGAAGAAGTATTAGTATTTCATCTTCAATTATCCTTTTAGTTTCTGATTTCAGGAGCCTCATTATCTTCTTAAGATTAAATGAGTTCCTTTACTTCATTTTATCTTGATTCTTAAGAGAGTCATCCTCTAAGAATCACATTCTCAGAGATGAGATCCTTTAAGAATCTCAAGGTCATAAAAGTAGGTATACATTACCATCCTTTATTTTCCTAATGAAGTAGCACTCTCTAGTGCTAGATTCCAACTTACATGCATGGAACCTTATTAAGTATATAATGTAGTCTCTACTACATATATATACCTTGGAAACTAAGAGATAATTATGCTAGGAATAATCATTGATTAAATCATGTCACGCATGATCAATTGTATCCCCTACAACTTCACTGAGTTCAGGTTCATTAGAAGGATTGAGATAGGAATGATATTCATATCTCCATAAGGTATTTCTTGAATTTATCTCATTAGGAGGATTGAGATAGGAATGATATTCATATCTCCATAAGGTATTTCTTGAATTTATCTAATAGGTATAGGCTACCTTGGTTAGATCAAATTCATTTCATCTTCCTTCAAACTTTGGTTCTAAACCAAAATTGTGAAATCTTTGAACATTTCAAAGCTTTCTAAGTGAAGAGAAGAAATCTCATATCATACATAATCATTAACAGATATCACATATCCATAATGTTTGCTATGATATAGATGATCTACATACATCAATATGTATGAGATCATGAATACCTTGACATCTTACACCTTTCCTAAGGAAGGGTGTATTGGACATTTTACTTTGAATATAATATTCACAAGTATGTGAGATTTGAATCTTTAGACAATCTAAAGTTTCATGTCCTACTAGTCTATTGATCTCATCAACAGACATATGTCCAAAACTTGATGCCAGATCATTGTCAAATGATTTTCATCCTCCTATTGATCTTTAAAGGTTTAATTTTCAGTATTAGAAATCTTAATGAACCATTTATTAATTTTCTAATTTAGTAGAGTCCACTAGATTTTAGATTACTATCTGAAATATCTCCATCATAACCCTTTATGATAGATTTATTACAGAATTCATGTTTATATCCAACAATTAGAAATAAACAATGAGTGTATTCTAATATTTAGATCATAGAGACATTCTCTAAGACTAAGGGTTCGTTTGGTTGCAGGGTTGAGCAGGGTTGGGTTGGGTTGGGGTACTCTTGTGAATAGTAAACTGTGAGGAGGATTGGGATGTTTGAAAGGAGGGGTACCTCGGGTTGGGCCAACCCAACCCTCCCCAACCCTGCAACCAAACGAACCCTAAGGGCTCCCACTGAAAATATGAAGTCTATTGATCTAATGGAAATTGTTGCAACACTTGCATCACTTTCAACATGGATGACCAATAAACCTTAAGATCAAATTTCTAATATTCTAATACATATGCAACCAATTGCAAGTGTCATTAGAAGATTGAGATATAATTATTAGACTTTACCTTATCAAATAAGTAAGTCAATTTCAATGATTATATGTAGATTAATCTGATGCACTATCTGATTCCTTCTCCAAGGATTCTAAATAGATTTGATAGTCATACTATCAACACATCAACTTATTGCAGTATTGGCATTCATCCAACTCTTTGGATGTTATATGGAAGTCACAGAAGTACAGTCAACTCTTTGATTATACTTCTTGCTTGGGTCCACCCATGCTTCCACTGCGCTCCCTTTATCTATAAACAACCATTGCTTAAGATTAAGGACCTCTTTTGTTAAACTCAAAAAAATTTAATGTAAGAGCATTTTGACATTTATACATGCTTCACCTAATTCATACAATATGAATATTATGAAGCTTCATGAATGACTAGAGTATAGACAGTAGAATGATGACCCTCATCATCTACATCCATCTAAACTTTTAAAACATAGGTTCAGGTAGGTACA